>VUQK01031229.1:11638-21648 GCA_015106715.1 Bujurquina vittata
CCCATATGGGGGCGACTCCCTTGTGGGGGGCAGACCACCTGTTTCTTTTTTCCCCCCCCCCCCCCCCCGGCTATTTACTGTATATTTGTTGTATAATCCACTGTTTTTGTGGTAAAATCACCCCCTGCAACAATATTAGCCACAGAATAAAGTGGTGCAAGTATAGAGGGAACTGTTGGGAGAACAGCATGTGGCATTTGTGTGGTATTGATTGATGAATATATTAGTATGTGAATTGAGTGATTATATGGCTTCTTGCGGAGAATTAGATAAAATCAGTCCCAGTGTCATGCCTGTCAACTGATGATGCCTGTGTGCACAGCTACAGATTCATTTCAGTGAGCGGCAAAACAGCAACGTGGCAATATCAGTTCAGAAATGTGCATGGCATCTTATCATGTTTGTGGAGTCACACACTATTACGAATTTGCAAGCTAAAAACATGTTTTCCGTGACTTTCCGGCGTCTTCTAGCTATAGCTTTGAGGTAACCGGGAGAGGAGGCACAAGCACAAGGAGAAAATATTCTGCAAGGTAAAACATGCTATGTTTACAATCCACTCGAAATTTTGCAGGTGCAGGCATTTGCACGCTTTGACAGAGACGGGCTGTTCCTCCTGTTTCCAGTGGTTATGCTAAGCTAAGCTTGCAAGCTGCTGGCTGTGGCATACATTTAAATGCACAGGCATGAGATTGGAATCAGTCTCCTCTTATGACTCTCAGCACAATAATCTTCCTTCAAACGGCAGAATCTTTAGAGATTATGAACTCCACAGTTGAAGGAATATATTTACATGCCACTTGGCAACACTAAATACGCTTTCAGCTTGTTTATGGGTTTTATCAGCGTGTAAGACAATATGTTTAATTTGTTGTCCTACAAAACACTTTTTTCCCCCCTTTTGAGATAAAAGATACTTTTAGCAACTAAACTATTATTACTAAAGTGCTTTGAGTGAGTAAATCTAGCATCATGTTGGATTTGGAAAGAAAGTTGTAGTGAATAAAAATAATTTATAGGGGGCAGGGTTGCATGCTTGCTGCCTGGTTAACACTGCTTAGAAAGGGAAGTCAAAGCGCTTTCCTTCTTGCATGTCACCTCTTAAGTCAATATTGGAACAGAGTACAATTAGAACTTCATGTAAACCACAGCTTAAAAACACTTTGTGAACAATTACTTTATTGAAAGGCTTCCTTGACTACTGGTATGTGCCCTATCACTTTGCTGGCCTTAGATGATTCACTTTGGAGCTGTAAATTAAGCCAATTAAGCTTCACAGTGCACAAAAGAAGACAGAGATGGCACGGACATATGGTGCTGCCTGGGCAATTAGTATCTGTAAACGTGGATCAGACATTATAAAGATGAAAAGAATATAAAACAAAACAGTGCCTTTTTTTTTAGGGGTGTAACAGCTTGTGTTCTTAAAGTTAAAACCATGAGTGGTCTGACAATTGCCTTATTCTGTTTTTTAAATAAGGCAGTGAGTGGGGTGCGTCAGATATTTGCCAGCTACTTCTTCTCAGCTACAATGTGAAATGTAAATGAGAGTATGCTAGCAGTAGAGACATTTGAGAGGAGGATTTTCTCTTTGAACATGCAGCCCACTCAGTGAATTGCACTGTGACACTGAAAAAATGGGAATTTTGATTGACTGAATTTTCTCCATTCCTTTTTCTGAAGTTCACACACAACTGTAGGAATCCAAAAAAAAAAGAAAAAAAGAAAATAAATCTCTCTAAACCTGGAGAGAGAGCCTTGTGAATTTTGCAAAGAAAACATCTTTAAAAAATATCATTTTAATGGTTTACCTCTCCCTCAGACCTCTCTTGCACCCTTCCCCCTTTAGGCTATTTGGGTAAAGCCTTTGGAGGAGATGATTAAAAATTAATATTTGGCTCAAGATTGACAGCAAACACCATTTGATGTGAGCCACAAAGAGACTATGGGTTTTCGGGTAGCTTTCTGGCGGTTTTACAGGCGCCACAAACCCTAGTTTATTCTTCAGTGAGAGGGTTGGGGGAGATAGGACAAGATGGACAGGCTGAGGATTTGTGTGGTGCTCACAGCGCTCAACTCTGGTTATCTCCCTGCAGTATGCATGACAGCCTCTGCAGGACCACAGAGAGTCCAAGGTACATGCAACAGAAAGAGGAGGCATACCAGCAACTCTGTGTCCTCAGTCTCCACCTCTGCCAATGCGGGTAGTTTCTTAGTTTGGGTCCTGATGTAGCACCTCTGATGTTCAGCAAACCGGATCCCAGTGATTCCCTTTGAAAAAGAAGAAGAAATGAAGGCATGCTCAGAAATTCAGATATATGTATCATTCAGCAGCCTTCTGTGATGTGGATATCCCATATGAACTGAGGCAATCATTTTAAAATGCTCAGCTTTTTGCTGATAATCAAAGCTGTTAAAAAGTTAAAACCTAATGAGTAATAAGGTGTGTTTTGATCTCCTTCTTCCCTTTTTTGTAGCTTTTATATCATGGCATAAAATTGATGCCTGCTTGGCTCTAGCAACACAGCTTTTGCTTTCAAGCTGAATGAAGTAAAAAGGTAGCGGGTGTTCCACTGTGGCTCGGTAATGCTTTATAGCAGGATATATCGCACAGGAGAGCCAAGTGACATTGTTGAGAATGAAGTGTTTTCTACAGAGACTGCCCCCATTGAATTAGCCAGTCATAGGTCCCTGTCACTCTCTTAATCTGCGCAGTCAAGTGTGGAGTCACTCTCTTCAGCTCCACTGATGATCCTCCACCATGTGGACTGTGGCTCTTTTCAGTCTGACACACAGAGCCTCAATAGGCAAGAAAGATCTGTTAATTCTCTCTCGGTGCTATTGTATGTTAATCTAAGATATTCAACCAGAATAAGTTTGAAAGACTTTCAGTAGATCAGATTGTATCCAATTTATTTTCTGCAGAGAGCTGCTCATTCAGCACACTGTATTAGAACAGACAGCAGGATCTACATCTGCCACAGCTGCTTTAAACTTGCATCAAGTAAAAATTGTATGAGCCGTACCATGAAAATGGACTTGATTCAATCTAAATTTAATTACACTTACACGGTGATTGCTATGACATCTCCTTTGAATTGGTTAACTTGACCATGTGGGTGCTATTTCTATATTTTCAGCGGCGCTGTCACTCTCAGAGCCAGATACCAGCTGCATGAGACACGATACAAAGTGATGGCTGTCATAATCTACTGCATGTAATTTCATCTGTGTGAAAAAAGGATGGTGCAATAATAGTCTCAAGCACAAAAGCATTATGTTTATGCCGGGCTTTATTGTGATGAGTCTCTGCTTAATTTGGGTCTACTGTGTTGGTGAGCTGCAGCGCAAGAGAAGAGGGCAATGTTGTGATGAGATACACTGATTACTGGGCTTGGTCAACCAGAAAATGAAGAAAGACACATTAACATAGGACTGAGGAATGGGAAAGCAAAGCCATTTTAACAGACAACATTGAAATATCCACTTGGTGTATCCATGTGCAAGATGCTCATCTAAGTCTTATCAAGAGAACAGAGAACATGTAACAGCATGCATCATTCAGCTCATTCAAATGTCAGCTGGCATTAGTTAGGCCCATGCCTTCACATTACCAACAAAAATGTCTGTAATTCAGTGACATTTCTTACTCATGAACTGCACGACTCTCCTTTCACAAAATGTAACATAAAGCTGTTTAACTGCATGAAAATTATATCCCCATTAAAATATTAGATACAGTCAGTGCAACATATTACATGTTATTAGTGTGGCGTTGGCAGTTTGTAACCTTTAGGTGTACCTGTATGAGTCTAGAACAAAAAAAAAACCTGCAAATTTTTTAAGATTTTCCACCTTTTGTTGTTACTGATAGTCCACCTCACAATATCTGGACATCACAGTCAATCACAGAAATCCAAGCAGGATGCTCTGTTACCGTAGGCTATCCTCAACTTCATCAAAAGTTTTCCTGCAGTCATGAATTTCAAAAGTGCTCCAAAGAAATTTTCGATGGATGAGCGCTGGAGGCAAGTTTTGATGCTTCCGTTTTATTTGCTGTGAAAAGAGGAGGCAGTAGAGCATATAGCAAAAGAAAGAAAGGTCTGGGTTTTTTTTTATGTTTTTCAAATTCCTCTCTGACCAACACATCCTCATGGCTAAAGGCTATCTGCAAAGGAGAATGGCTAACATGAAACAAAAAAGTCAAAACCTACAAAACAGCATCGTCTATACAGAGGGGCGCGTTTGTGTGATTTAAGCAAGGAATACTGCGTTTACTGTCAACATAAGATTTTTGTATGAAATGTAGCACGGACACGTAGCATAACGTCACCCTCTTAGTATAATGGCCCGAGTAATTTTTTTTTCAGGTTTGTCAGAAAAACCAAAAAACTGAACAGAACATGATGATTTAAACTTTCATTTAAAAAAAAATAATTAGAAATCGGTTTTGGAATGGCCTAGTCAAAGTCTGGACTGTAACTCCATTGAGATGCTTTGGCACGACCTTGACAACCGTCCAGTGTGGCGGAATTAAAACAATTTTGCAAAGATGAGTAGATCAAAATCGTTCCATAGCAGAAAGACTCATTACCAGTTATCACAAATGCTTGATAGCATTTCTCGCTGCCAAGGATGGCGCAACCAGTTGTTAGGTTTAGGGGACAATAGTTTTTTAAGGCACGGTATAGCTGCCATTCTCCAGTGCTTTTGGCCACTTGACTCGTTTAGTGATTCACTCTTGAATAAAATAATAACACATGTTGTGCAGGTATTTGTCAAAATGAGAGCCCCTCCATCAAACTGGGCTAAATTTGCAATGAAACACTCATTTTGTTGGTGTCACAGCCAACATGAATGGCATTCACGTGAACTCAAGCACATCCACATCAGACTAAATGTAGGCTACTGATTTTCTGGCATGATTGTTAGATATTAAAATGTCTGTCATATGGGCAGTGTCACCCACAGCAGGCTTGGGCTGATAAGGTGATGGCTAACTGGTGAGAAATTAAAGAAAAAGTCAACTAAATCTACTGAGAAACCTACTGTTAAAAATTCAGCTTTAACATAAATAGTACAGAATGGCTGCGCTCACCAGCTGCTGCTTCCAGCATCTGTGGTGATTCATGGCTGTTGGCAACCTTGAACTAGGCTAGTGCTATTTGAAAGTAAGAAGCTAAAACATATGACGGAAAACTTCTGCAGTATGAATGTGAGCCAAGCCAAATCTGGAAATACCTGCGCTGAGAAGCTGGCGGCAGTTATAGCTTAGGGTGCCTGATCAAGGAGGTCAGGTGGCAAATGAGGAACGATACTGCTCGCCATTATTTAAAAAGACTTCTCATGGTTTCCTCTCACAGTCCAAAGATATATTGTGCTTGCTTAAAGTTTTCAGAGCCTTTTTAGTTTTACAGATTTTGTTTGTTTGCTCAGACTCATCCTGCAGTGAATTCAGCCCCCCCCACCACCACCACCAGTACTCCACAAAGAGAAAGCAAAAATAGTTTTGAAGAATGCAAAATCCCATTTGCTTAAGTATTTAGATCCTTAGTCATCTCACGGTTTACTTTTATCATTTCTGATGGATGAATGCTTTACCTTATTGATTGAGTCCACATTACTTAACTGAACTAACTGGGAACTAAATGGACAGAACTAGAAAAGGTGCACACCTGAACAGTGGTTGCAGCATTATGCTACGGGGCCTGCAACTGAGACTTGGACATAAGTCAGGGAAAAGGAAGAAAGAGGCCGATGCAGAAAATACAGCTCCATTCTGAAGTGAAGGCCTTTTTAAGACTCTCCAGGGTCTCAGGCTTGGATGAAGATTTGCATTTTATCTAGACAACAACCTGAAGCATACTTCAGGAAAACTCTGTGAAAGTCCTGGAGTAGCATAGCTTAGAGTCTGGGCTAGAACCACATATAATTGAGCATTTCTGAAGAAACATGAAACATGGCTGTGCACCAACTCTTTCCACCCAACCTGGTTGAACTTTAAAGATTCTGCCTGCAAGAATAGGAGTGACTTTCAAAAGAAAGGTGTGCCAGACTTATAAGATCATTTCCAAGAAGACCCGAGGCTCCCATTGCTGCCAAAGGTGCTTTAACAAAGCACTAAGTGAAGCATTGTAGAGGTCTTTGCAGTGCTGAACTGCTTGACTCCCACATCGCTGCTTATATTTTCTGATTAAGTTACAAAAACTCCCCCAAACTTTTTTATTCTCACGAGTCTACACCGAATACTCCTGAATAACAAACTAAAAGAAAGCTGAATTAATATAAGGATGAGTCTGAAACATAACAAAATGTGGAAGAAAATGGAAAAATTGCAGATTAAGGTAACTGTAACTCCAAATAATCCATCAGATATAATTGCAAATGGGTTATCCTAAATAACTATATAATTTATGAGGATTGTGGGAAAATTGCTTATTAAGTTATATAGTGTCTATATACAGTATAGTCTCCACACCTTGTTGTGGATAAATGGGTATAGAATAGATTTATGATGACATATGATGGTCAGAATGTTAAAAACACCTGTAAATATAATATAAATAGCTTTCAGTATAACTCCAGGCTTGCAGCTGTACAATATGGATATGTTCACATGCCCTCAGGGCTGTTCTGTGGTGGACTCTGCTTGAGGACATGACAGACCTGGGTGCTTGATAACTGTCATGGTGACTTGTTCATCAGTTGAGACTGATGCAGGCACAGCTTGAGGGAATAATCGAATATTCAGACTGTTCTAATAATAATATTACAATCTAATTAAATATATAACAAGGGAAGTTGGAATGTGTATGTAGATTTTCAGAAATAAATGAAAGATTTGTTCAGATTCCTTGCTAAGTGTCATAAAGCATAATGGCAAGGCCACATTGCCTTAGCATTGTTTAAAGCCTCTGTGTGAAGTGACGCACAAACCTCAGTTGTGCACTTTTTGGTCAAACTTTTTGAGAAATTTTGCACTTGGGTTTGAGAAATGTAATCATACCACATATAACAAAAGAGATGGGAGGATATTTCACCACAAGGTAAACTTAACTTTGATACAAAGGCTACTTAAAATGCTCCAATTCTTACTCTAGTCTCACTTTATTATACCTTTGCTTTGTTGTGCAGCTAAAACTGAAACACCATTTTGAAACCTTGTGCAGAAACAAATTTCAGTTTGCCTAAATGTTCTTTGGTTCAGTTGTTCACTTCGTTTTAACGTGAAAACGACCCTGGTAATTCCCTCTCAGGATGTCTCTTTCTCCATTTTTCCTTCCTCTCCTGTTAAAATGAGTCTAATGGTCCACAGTCCTGGTGGTATAATCCCCTCATTTTCCATTCATCCCACAGCCCTCGGGCTTGATGGAGATTGTTTTAAAGGTGGCTTTGGTCTGTGTAATAACATGTGACATTCCCCTCTTTTGTATTAAACAAAATCAATTCTAACATCAGTGCAAAAGCTTCCATTTAGTATAACCAATTGTAAATTTTCTCTGAGATTTTTTGTCACAATGAGGTTTGAATTACTCTGCTCACTCGCTTGTTACTTAGTCTTCCATGGTGGAGCACTGAATCAAACAAATCTCCTCAGGGGATGTGCTTCACTAACAGGAAGTGGAACAAGCAACAGGCACACATGTTTATGTATGTGGGGCACAAACACACACACA
Source organism: Bujurquina vittata (assembly GCA_015106715.1). Lineage (NCBI taxonomy): Eukaryota > Metazoa > Chordata > Actinopteri > Cichliformes > Cichlidae > Bujurquina > Bujurquina vittata. The sequence goes on from VUQK01031229.1 coordinate 19,315, forward strand.
CACACACACAAACACATGCACAGTCGGCTCAGCGAGGGAGAGAGAAGGAAATAGAGAGACTGATTGCAGGGGTTAAAGTTTTCCGGTGCTGTGCCGGTTTCTGTCATATAGCCGTTTTAGATTCACAAAGCCCATTGTAACAAAAACAATAACGATTCAGCATAGGTTTTTGTTTGGGATGAGGTGTATCCTGTAACATTCAGCCTGGCAACTCAACATTTCACAGTAAATAATGGTGTGAGAGTAAGAGCATTCATTACCCAGTCAAGCAGCACACTCCCTACTCCGAGGTGCAGCATGTGTAACCTCCTCGAGCAGGATTTAGGAATGAAAGGTAAGTTAATGAGTTTGGCTGGAGACAAAATTGCATTTAAAAAAAAAAGGTGTGAGAAACAAATAGAGATGGGCTTTTTTAATAGAGTTTGTCTCTGTACTGTGAAAAAGTTGGTGCATAGAATTAGTAGAAAGAGAGCAATTTTTTTTTTTTTTTAGGAAGGCTGATTCTTCACTCTGGGCGGCTGTGTGTGCACTTAGACACAAATCTCCTTGTGTACTGCTGCTTTACTATCAATTACTGATACTATAAGTGCTGCAGTTTTAAAATTGTCTTTTTGATCCTTGTGTGAACGCCACAGTGAGAGTAATTTCCATCACTCTGTCTGTGTGATGTTTCAAAGGTTTGTGCCATCTTTTTTTCATCCAGTATGACAAAGGATGAGATAAGAAAAATATGATTTCAAGAAAGGATAAATGTTGTCAATTGTCTCTTAAAAAAGGGCAGGATGTGAACATCATACAACATCCTCTGCTGAAGAGAAGACACAGGTATAGCTTCAGTTTTCATCAAAAGGAAAATCACTTGTTTAACCTTTCCATACATTTTTGAAGTCGTGGACCTCAAGAATCTCCTCGCTCCCGTTTCCCATCTTGAATATCTCAATGCGGTGAGCTGGGTCTATCTCCATTGTACTGTCTGTCTCGACACCATCCACAACAGCTTTGTACTGATGGTCATACACCTGCAATGACACAAACAACCACACACCTCTTTGATCAATGCATGAGCAATGCTTTTACCATTCCTTACATCATTGTTATGAACTCAATAATATAGATGAGTGCAAACATAAAAAAATTAAGCAATTTTGTGAATTTTTTTCAGTCCTCCTTAAATGCTTAACAGTGCTTTACAATTTAACAATGCTGTGCTGCCAACATCTCAGATTTTTTCAATTATTCAAATGGTCTGGTGTTGTTCTCATTGACAGCTGTTTCACTGAAAGGAGAAACAATTGAGTCAATGGTGGCACTGAATGCAGGATTATGAATTGGAATATCCAGTGCCAAAACCAGGAAAAAACAGCCACAGAATAATTGCCACAAAACGGTGAGAAGTGTGAATGAGATTGCTACAGGCTATTAAGCATCGGTTTATAGAATATTCAACCCTTAAATAAGCACGTTTTCATATGGTCTGCTCAAAGAAAGCCTACCATGAATTAATGCTTTTATCTTAAATACAATCAATCTATCTCTATTAATGGGATATGTACCGCAGGCCTGCAAGGTGGGAGTAATTAAACCATTACTTAAAAAGCCATCACTTGACCCAGCTGTCTTAGCTAATTGCAGGCCAATCTTCAACCTTCCTTTTTTCCTCAAAAAATCTTGAAAGAGTTGTGAAACAGCTAATTGATCATCTGCAGGATTCAAAATTCATCACAGCACAGAAACAGCATTAGTGAGGAGCCCAAATGATCATCTTATGGCCTCTGACAGTAGACTTCTATCTGTGCTTGTCCTGCTAGACCTCAGTGCAGTGTTAGATACTGTTGACCATAACATTTTATTACAGAGATTAAAGCATGCCATAGGTATTAAAGCTACTGCGCTGCAGTCGTTTGAATCATGTTCATCAAATCAAATCAAATCAATTTTATTTATACGGCGCCATTTCACAACATATAGTCGCCTCAAGGCGCTTTGTATTGCAGGTAAAGACACTACAATACTGCAGAGAAAACCCAACAGTCAATACGACCCCCTATGAGCAAGCACTTGGCGACGGTGGGAAGGAAAAACTCCCTTTTAACAGGAAGAAACCTCCAGCAGAACCAGGCTCAGGGAGGAGCAGTCATCTGCTGAGACTGGTTGGGGCTGAGGGGAGAGAGAGAGGACAAAAAACATGCTGTGGAAGACACAAAGAGAATGATTAAACAGAGTGAAGTATAAACAGAGTAAAAATATGGTGAGTAAAAGAAACAGTGCATCACGGGAACCCCCCAGCAGCCTAGGGCTATAGCAGCATAACTAAGGGATGGTATAGCCCTAGGC
>VUQK01031231.1:15655-26787 GCA_015106715.1 Bujurquina vittata
GTGTGGAGCTGAGAAAGAATGCATGCGCGCAAGAAAAACGACAAAACAAAGCATTAATAAACAAAGCAGCAGATCCTGTGGGGGAGTTACACACAAAAACATGTTGAGTTTGCATTTCAGCTTTTCCCGCTTTCAGCAGATCTGACAGCGGCCTCCTCGACACAGGGTCGAAGAAAGACGGAACCAACATACTAATGTCCTCGCTATGCTAATGCTAGTACTGTTTGCAGACTGCAATCATCACTGCATCCCATAGTAATCAAGTGTTTAATGAAACTGGATGTTTAGGAAAAGGTCATAGGGTTATTAAAATGTTGGGAATTCATCCTTGCTGATACGAAATGGGATCAGGAAACTTCTTACTGGTAGAAGGTCCGAGCCAGCAGCTCAGTGAAGATGTATTTGGAGCTGAATGCTAACACACGATTGCCATCCGGTCTGATCTTTACGCCAAACTGTGTATAAAAGCAGGATGTCGTCACTGTGTCATGCATGTGACTCATATCACATTCTCTTCTGGATTCCATATTTTGAAGCTGTGAGTTTAGCACTTTAGCCGTGTTAGCTGTTTGCTGCCTCGCGTGATTGTATACTCGACGGGTGCATCACACAAACATATAAACCTCAGGTCAGTGCTGAGTAACAGAGGCACGGGGTCTGGACCTCCCTTCGCCCAGCCACCACCTTCAGATTGCCTGGCAGGGACACCGAGGAGTACCCTCAGCCATCTGAGAGACAGAATACCTCCACCTTATCCTGGGCGTGTCCCGGGGTTTCTTCCCAGCTGATCATGCTTGAAACACCTCATATTTTTTTGATCAATTTTATTTATATAGCGCCAAAACACAACAAACAGTCGCCTCAAGGCACTTTGTATTGTAGGTAAAGACCCCACAATAATTACAGACCCCCTATGAAAAAAATCAGCTCTCCACCTGCAGAACTACAGTTCGTGTCTACTGCTGTTTGAAGTGTGTGTGGTTGTAAATTTGTGGTTTTTAACAGACCTCAACAACCTGAGAACACACACATACACACACACACACACACAGAGTGTTTGAGCTTGACCCTGTTTGGTCAAATTAAAGTCATAAATTGTGTTTCCATTAACGCCCTATTGACTGGTTTTAGTTTATTCCAGCAGAGAGGAGGTTCAATCCTTCAGCTGCTGTTAAACAGCTCCTGACCTGTATGATGGAGGGATGGAGAGGGCAAGACGGGAAACTGCAGCAAGGGGAAGGAAAGGAGGGAAGGGGAGAGGGAGTTGTGTGAATATTTATCCTTCAGCGTAATGACGAAAGACTTCGCCTCCATAAATCACTGTCCTCCAATCACAAATGCACACTGCAGTCTAATTTAGAGCGCGTTATCAGAGCGGCAGACGAGCTGTTGATCCGGCGACCCTTGGCAACGAGAAAAACCCATCTTACTCTTGCTGAGTTTCTCTCTCTCTCTCTCTCACACACACACACACACCAACTTTGTCTCTCCTGAGAAAAACACTTTGCTGAGTTGTGATAATGATGCTGTTGAACTTTTTCCAACTATCTTTTCCTTTTCCTCAGCTTTGCACCATTACCATTAAAATGCTTCCTCCTTTATTGCCTACTCGCCCTCTTTTGCTACCTTCTTGTTTAATTCAAACTTTTGTACGACTTGTCCTTTTCCTCCTACCATAACCCCTTTATACCTCTTTACTTCCTGCCTTCCTGTCTCTTTCATTCTCCCTTCTAGATGTGTGCTCCTGTTGTCCCTCTTGCTCTTCTTTACCTTCTTTGTTAGTATTCCTTTTTCTTCCTGCCTCTCCTGTCCTCTTTCTAGCTTCCTCTTTTCATTTCAAGTTCCCGTTCACAATGGCCCACAAACAAACTACAAGCTTTGATGTGGTTAAGTTCAAAGTAGCAGGCCGTTGTGTGGGAAGTGAAACTGGAAGAAAAAGATCACAGATACAAGCATCCTATGAAGTGTGTCCTGGCTCACCCTTAGAGAGGGTGAGACTCACTCCTCTGCATTAAAAGAAGCCATTTAAGATGCTTCAGCAATCTAGCAAGAATGCCTCCCAGGCACCTCCTACCTCCAAGGTGAGGCTCTTTTGGACATGCCGAACTGGGAGGAGACCCTGTGATTGATCCAAGACACCAACGAGAGACGCCTGGAGAGATTGTGTCCCTTGGCTTGCTTGGGAACACCTCAGTATCCCACTGGAAGACCTTGAGGCAGTGGAGTGAGAGGGAGCAGGAGGTCAGTGCATCATTGCACATCATGTGCACATGCTTTGGTAAAAGGTGGCTGCAAGCATGCTCATAGTGCCAAGTTTATTAGTGACATGTTGATCAAAACGAGCTAAAACCTGGTGAAAAGGAAGTGATGGAGCTGTAGAGAGATAGCAGTTGATCCTGACTTTCCTGCTCTTTCAGAGACTTATAGCAGCTCATTGTTCAGCTGTCTGACTACAGCTTTTCTATCCTGGTTCCCTCTCAGCACTCTCAAAGTGTCATTTCCAGGCACAACAGGCGGCTGTTTACAGAGGAAAAGCTCTAAAAAGCTACTCCGCTTTACCAGCTCAGCAGAAACCTGCACTCAGACACAGTCAGACTCACCGCTGAACACGCTGGCATTAAAAGACATCTTTCTTTTTCCTTCGATGGACCTATGCAAGGGCAAATGAATGATAATGTTCCTCTGTAAATGCAGGGTGCACTAACAGGAATCTGGTTGCTAACAAACTCAATACACCTGTTTCAAAGAGTCATGTAGCTCGTTTCTGATGCTGGTGCCACAGGCATATTTCCTCCAAATGCTTCATTCCTGCCAGGGGAGTCAAAATTGGCACCTTGATTCACATGAGGTGTGATGTCAATGACTCTGCATAGAATCCAAATGCACAGAAAGGCATTTCATCTGCCAGAGACGTTTGATAAGTCCAATATTAAAAAGAGGACAATGAAAATATATGGCGATCATTTATGTTTCAACTCAGACTGAATAGAACAGACGGATGAACGACTGTCATCTGAACAAAGTGCCAGCCTGCTTGCAACAGTAGCAGTGAATGTACCAGTACATGTGCACACACACTGTACACACTGCAGCAAAAATCACACCAGCATAATTGCACTTTCACAGGATGTGTTCAGTGTGAACCGTTTAGGAGTGTCACTGCAAGCCCGGAGGGAACGGGCCTCTGCTTTGATATGTAGGAAGCATCATGAAAATGAATGGCTGCACCATTATAATCTGTGAAAAGGAGCCAGAGAGGGGCAAAAGGGAGAAATTGTTAAGTTGCATTGTTAAGTCTGAATAATGACACAAATGTGCCGTCTGACATCAACTGGTTGTTTTGCATCTTTCAAACAAGTCCTTTGCTGTGATACTTGGTAAGGTGTGTTTCTCTGGGGTTCACCTTGGGTCCATTGCTGCATCTCCAGTTCCCCATAAAGCAAAGTACCACCAAAGTTTCCTGCACTATGTCCTGCCTCTCTGACATGAAAAACTGGCTGTCCGAAAATGATTTGGAACTGAGTGAAATTAGAGGTCATTTAAACTGCCCCTGCAGCCCAGCACAGGTGTCATTATTTATTCAATTCAGTTCTATTTAGAGAGTGCACATTCACAACAACAGCCATCTCAAGGTGTTTTATAATGTTAGGTGAAACCCTACAATAACACAGAGAAAGCCCAACACTCAGACGGAGTCCTGAGAGCAAGCACTTGGAGAAAGTGAGATGGAAAAAATCCCTCATGAGGGAAACAGGACAAAAGGCACGCTGTGGAAGAGAGCCAGAGATTAATAATAACTAAAGCTGGTTTAAACCACTAAATGCAGTAGTGGTGTAGAAACACATGGGCAGTGAAGAGATATGATAACAGGCAGAGATGTTAATGGGGGAGAAATATGCTTTCAACTGGAGACTTTTCAGAGAGCTTTTAGAACGACCCTTAAAAGGAATGACAATAATCCTGTTAGAAGTAATAAATACGTGAACTAGGTTTTCTGGATCACTCAGCACACTGTTTCTAACTTTATTGTGCAAATGAATGAATATTTATTTAATTTGAGCATTAAAGGACATATCCTGGTCAAAAATGACTCCAAGATTCCTCACAGTGTTACTAGAGGCCAAGGTAATGGCATCCAGAGTAATTATCTGGTTTGACAGGTAGAAGATTTTTAGGGCCGAGTACAAGAATTTCAGTTTTATCTGAATTTAGAAGCAGGAAATTAGAGGCCATCCAGGCTTTTATGTCTTTAAGACATTCCTGCAGTTTAAGTAATTGGTGTGTGTCATCTGGCTTCATGGATAAAGCTGAGTATCATCTGCATAGGATAGAAAATGTGTGCAATTGTAGTAATATGGCCTAAAAGAAGCATGTATTATTTTAAAAAAATGTTGGTCTCACTACAGAACCCTGTGGAACTCCAATAACTAACTTTGGAATGTGACGACTCATTTACATGCACAAATTGGAGTCTATCGGATAGATACAATTAAAATCATTGCAGCACATTTCCTTTAATACCATGTTGTCTTCTAATCTCTGTTAATTACGAGCATATCAACAATATGAAGGGTCTGAGAAGAAAACCGTAGAAATGAATGCACCGGCACCCGTAACCTTCACAGGTGCAGTTTCTCTCTAAATTCTGACTGAAACTCTTCAAAGAAGCCATTCTTCTGCAGATGATCAGTCAGCCCTGAAAGCTTTTTCCACTATTGATTGATTTACTTATTATGTTTTGCCATCAGAAACTCAGAAATTTCAACTTAATGATCCATGATTTCTAGTAACTTATTTCTAAATTTCAAGCTACTCAGAAGTAAGCTGAAATTTTGAGACAGTGGGCATTTAGAAATACGCAACTCAAAAACTTTGAGATGGGTTCTGATTTTGATTCACCTCTTCTACAGTAACCTATTTGACTGCTCTTTCAGGAACTTTTAAAATAAGAGGACACTCGTAAATTGGCCTGGTTACAGTAAGACAGCTGCGTCAAGTAAACACTGTTAAAGTAATGGCTTCATTACTGTGGTGCATAAACCATTAATAAAGATAAATTGATCATTGGTAAAAACGGATGTATTAATCAATGTTGGGACTTCTTTGAGCAGTCTTGTAGGAATGGGGTCTAACAGACTTGTTGATGGTTTGGAGGACGTAACTATTGACGTTGGAACGATCAGTCGGAGAGAGGTAAATATCTGCAGTTATGTGCTTCGAGGATTCCGACTCAGCAGTGTCGATTCATTTAATCCTAACTGAACTTCTTCCTCCTGTAACCAGGTTTCTGTAAGGCAGAATAAATCAAAATGTTGATCAATTATTAAATCATTTACTAACAGGGACTTGGCGAGCAATGTTTAATAGTCCACAGTTAATTCATTTACGCGTTGGTGCGGTTAGGTTTGTTATTTCTTTGTGAGTTTCTATACTTAACATTTTATTTTGTTTTTCTGATTTTTGGTGCAGGCACAGTCTGTATGGGTGGGGGTGGAGTTGTGGCAGGGGGGCTTTCAGTCCGAATGCCTGTGATAACCTCAGCCTTGGTGGTATTTTGTTCACTGATGTTCAGGTGGCTCGCGTTGTCTGTGTGAGACAGCTAACCGAGATCAGGTCATTCTTTTCCTCTTCAGAGTTACAGAGGGTCATGCTTTTATCTTCTCCAGACTGAACTATTAACAATGCAAGCGAAGCACACAAAACTGTGCATGATTCAAAACGCTGCTGCCAGGCTTTAACCAGCCATGCTCTTCCAATCCTCGCAGGCCTTCAGTGGATACCTGTGAGTCTCTGAATTGATTTTAAGATTTTATTTCCAGCCTTGAATGTGCTGGCTTCTGTTTACATCTGAGATCTGCACACTCTGAGCTCGAGCACTGCTTCAGATCCTCGAGAAAGGCCCGTTCGCGTGCAAAGATTTCAAGCAGACTGACTCGCTATCCCCATTAAATCACCTGTCATGTCTCTACACTGTGGACTGCTGCTAGATGACAAATGTGATGAGATTGTTTGGTTTAGCCTACTGCCATTTTTTAAGAACTCATAAGCTGACTTCAGGAAGGTCTGAGGCCAAAATACACAAACACATTTAGCAGCTCGGTTTCCCTCACATGACTCAAATATCTTCCTTGTTCATTCATGTATTTTCTAAATAGCATCACTAATAATGAAGGCATTAAAAACGGTTATTAAAAAGGCACTTTCAGTGAACTTCCAGTGTAAATAATGTTATCAGATACATCTCGTAATTGGAGCATGAATAAATCAGTACCAAAGCTCACAAACAACTGTAAAAAAAAGTCGCTCAACCTTACTTCTTTCTCTTGGAAAGACGTTTTCATTCTGGCTCGAAAAATGAGAAATGACGGGAGCAGTGGCTGTTTGTTGGAAGCCTTCTCTCTTTCCTTTTGACTTTTGGACAGTAAAAATTGCAACAATATCCTCCAGCATCGATCACCTCTTCGCTTCCCCCCATGTCTCCGTCTTTCTTTCGCCATTTCATCATGGCGACGCCGACGGGAAGAAGACTGATCGAGATTTTAGCTGGCTCAACGGAAGACCGATGGAAAAGTTATTTAACACAAGATAAATAACAGTATTACCTTTTTGAGACGTAATGACTCATAATCTTTCAAGAAAGGGCTCACGGCCTGGTTCCCCCTGGTGTTTTAATGATCCGGCTCGCTATAGATCCTGTGCTGAAACTGAACCAACAGCGAGGAGCCCCATTGATCACGGATCTACGAGCCAGCAGACCACCGAATTAACATATTCATTTCGGCTGGCATTTAGCTGGAGACACACAGACGGAGGGAGGGAGAGCGCTCATGAGTGGAAGTGATGGAGAAAGCAGCTTGGAGAGCGCGTAAAGAGAAAGATGAGCAAGAAGTTTCATATTTCAGTGGAATTACATTTAATACAGCGGCAGAGCTAAACGCTGAGAAGGACGACACATTAAAACGTTTTCATCCGCTGTCATCTGTCGGCTTCTGTATGGCTGTGAATGTGGGGCTGAAACAGGGAACGGCACTAATTCTACTGTACTACTGTCACCACGTGAAATTACACTGTTAAAAACTGCTGCTCCTGCGCATCCATCACAAAGGCCGCTGCAGCTGCAAAAACATGGCTGCAGCTCTTGCTCATTAGAGGCCTGCTTCAGTTTTGTATCATATTTTTATAGTATAGGTTTTAATGGCAGCCAGTATGGATTTAACAGAGGAGGCTTCCAGGTGTGAAACGTGACGCTAAAGCGGAAATGCCTTAAACTTGCATTCTTTCTAGCAGCCAGCAGGGGGCAGCTCATTCTCACATCAGTCCACACAAGTCTAATGGAAAATGACGACTCGCTAGTTTCTGGTCTTTATGACGTTTATTTTGTTGATCATGTTCCCATTCGTGGTAAAATAGACAAGCGCCTCAAGGGCTATGATTTGCCTGTCTTAAGGGTACGCAGATGATACCTGTCTTAATTGATCCTCTGATGCACTCGGTCACACCCATACGTTACTCTTCTCGCACACCAAGGTGGCCAAAGCTGGAGAAGGCATCATCATTTTTAAGAATCTCCCCACAGACCTGCAGTCCGAGGAACACGATTTCGGGCCTGAAAGCTATTGTGCTGCTATTGTGTCGTAGTCGCCTTATGGTCCGGGTTCGATTGGCTGATCTTATATGAACAGGCTTTGGCTGCGTGCAGGTACGCAGCCCACATGGAGACCAAAAGTGGGAACGCTTTGCCGAAATAGAATGTCGAAACCATCGGCTATTGTGCGTCTACGATTTTACTTTTTATTGACTTCAACACGTAAGGACAGGGTTACGCTGAAAGCTGCTAGCTGTTATCCTCAGAAGCAAAGCCATTAGGCACCCACTGAGGAATCTGGAGATTGCTATTCTCTTACTTGCACAGTTATTTTGTACCACCATCTTAACTTACTTTAATTTAACACGGGTGCATACAGACAGGGAGAAAAAAAATGGGTAAGAATTGTAATAAAAGGTAGTTACATGTGTGTCTTAACCATTAAGCCACTGGACCCCCCCACCTGTGGTGATTTGTGATGAAAAAAAATGATCTCTGGATCCAGAGTGAGATGAGGTGACACACTGATGGAAACGGCCTCGTCAACCTGCCTTCAAGGTCCAAAGAGAACCAGAAGAGAGAACAGCCTCTTACTGCTCGTTTCCTCGTGCCAAGAACAAAGACCATTTAAGGAGAGGTAAGAAATGAAAGACATTAAAAAACAAATGAGCTCTGAGAATAAATCAGCAGGATGTGTTGGTTTGGTTTTTTCAGCAAAGAGCAATAAAAAGTGTGAATCCTCTGAGGATTCAAAGTTAATAAAATTCAAAGTCCTGAAAAAAAACACCGACTACTGCAGGGCTTTTTTTCCCTTTTCAACACAAGTCTGAACAAACAGCTGGAAAATGGATGGAAGCTTTAAATAAACCCACAAAGGTTTTGTTAGGAAGACTCTGTTAATGAATCAGATTCGATAAGATCGGATGAATTCCTGATTGGATGAATTTTATCCGCCGGGATCGATGGGAGACTTAGTTTGGCTCGCTCTCGGCCTCACCAACATTAATCAAAGTTTAGTTTGGGAGACTTTGACAAAAGGGGCTCTTACTTTCACCTACGAGGTCATTAATAATGCCATAAACAGTGATTACCATTTCAGCTTCATAGCAACCACTCTGCAAGCAGCAGGCCTCTGTTGAGTTAATGTTTTTATAAAAGACAGATTTCTGCACAGTGATCGTCTTCTGAAAATCCCAAAAGTTCCAAGAATATCATGGATCTGCCTATAGATACATTGTTACACACACACACACACACAGAGCTGTCTTTGTTACCATCCAACTGCACTTCTGCAGTCTGAATGACATTCCAGCGTCGTTGCTGTGGATCCGTGAATCAATGTTGTACCGAGGCGAGCTGTTGGCCGGTAGTTGGATGGGATGGATCCTCAACAGCTGACCCAGACCTTTGTTATTCCATCCAAGGTGATACGGCTTCAATCATATATCTCGCGCTCATAGTCCGAGGTTTGGGTAGCATGCAGGCCCCTAGTGGATGCAGGCCCTGACTGGGATTCGAACCCCTGACCTACTGTTCCAAGTGCGGTAGTGTTGCCACTGTCCAGCTTCTATATAAATATACATGACAGAGAGAGGATGGATGGATTTCTAAAGTCAGTACCATAAATATATATAATCTGTTCAGAGAGAGAGCTCCTGTTTGCAGTTCCTGTGTATTTACTGTGTTACCTTCAGTTTTAAATCTAATATTAGTACTTCTAGTTTCTGCCACATAACTCAGCTTGTTATAACTACATAGCAAAAATCCTTTTCTTTTCTTCCGTCTTTGATTCGGCCACTTTCTATTCACTGTCAAAGCTAAATTCTGGTGGTCTCATTAGTGTTGTTGGCTAGCATCCAGTTAGAGCTGTGCCTTTTCTATAACATCACTGACTGGATAATCAAATCAAAATCGAAACTTAAAAAAAAACAAAACAAAAAACCCAAAAGAAGCTCCCCTGCGCATGTACAGTGTATGCACAAACCAATGAGAGTTATTGTGAGCTTGCAGAGCTCCTGTCCAGCTGAATGGAACCAGCCCCACTCCTGCAGTTGGGGCACCAATGCAGGCTAATGAGCACTTTGCTGTACATTTGTGGTATCTAATCACATCACTTTGTAGTATCAGCAATATTCCAGCATTTTTTTTTTCTTGCAGTCTTTAGAATGTAACAGAAACTGTTTACCTCAATAAAAACCATCCAAAATGATGAATTCCTGAAATACAAACCTCCGGTTAGTGTTTTGGACTCGGAAAAGCCTTCAGATTCGCTCATCTGTTTACTCAGGCTGGACTTCCTGGATAGCGTTTCATGTCTCATCGGTACCAAAAGCACAGCGGCCCCACCAACGCAGCATTATTTCAATGCTGACTTGATTTGAGCACGAACGCTGGCTTACTGCAGGATTTAGTAAATGCAGCACGGCACCGAGAGCTCATTTTCAGGAACTGTAGGGACTTCCTTCTTGCTGAGAGCAATGAGTGAATATTATTTGAAGTGTGCCAGGAACTCAGCACAGTTTTAGAGAGGCTCAATTTTTTTTTTTCTGAACTACTCATCAGAAGTCAAACCACTTCTTTTTCACCTCTGCAATAGCTCCGATTTCAGATGACTACTTTTACCTGCAGCCAAAGCCTGTCTTCTGCTGAGAGGAGATTATATTTTTTTTTAAAAAAGAAGGAGGTTTTCAAGTTTTGGTGACTGAAATTCTGGCGTTTTTTTGAGTCTAAGTTGGGTAAGTCTACCACTGGCTCAGCCAAGACGCTCACACTGAAGCAGGGGTTGGCATCGTGGTGTCCTGTCAGCTAACGAGAGGAATAATCTGCAAACGCGTAACTCTGCTCAGTGAGATAGCAATTGAAAAAAAAAATATATTTGAGCGGAGAGGTACTTCCCTCCCTGCTACTGTGCCCTGCAAAACATCCATGGATAGACGAGCATGAGCAGCACAGCTGGCAGATTCGCGCACATTCTTTAAAAAACCTCTCTGAAGATAAAGCTACAAACAGCAAGATGGTGGCTCCACTCACGCCCACCTGCAGCAGTTTGTTTCACACCTGCTGCTCCTTCTCCTGCTGGATGTCACTTTAGAGAAATGAGCGCTGGAGTGAGAAATCTTTAAAGGCGGAAGGTTCAGTAATCAACCTTCAGCTCTTTATTCCATGCGGCTTCTTTTTTTTTTTTTATATATTTAATGTTTTAGCATTTAAAAAACAAATCCTTAGCCAAACACAGCGTGTTCTTTGAAATAGTCTAACAGCCTGCAGATGCTTAATGTGAAAGCTCCCAAAAAAGGACAGAAATAAAAAAAAAACATATAAAAAGATCGGCAGCGTGAAACCGAGAGACTGATTCAATTAGGCCTAACCTCCTGTCTCTGAGGGTTGTCACGCTAACAAAGCCACCTGGTCATGAAAATTGCAGGCTAAACATGGACTGCGTACACACACACACACACACACACACACACACTCCCACTCAGGCTCCTGAGAACAAAAGCTCAGAGGGAAGCAGCTGAGATGAAGCATTTATGATTCCACTGTGGGG
>VUQK01031231.1:30202-44387 GCA_015106715.1 Bujurquina vittata
TTCTCTGCAGACCGCTGCCATTACTTTAAGGAGCAGCGCGCTGAGCGCACGTACGCACATGCACACGCACGCACGCAGTTGCCCGATGGCGCTCCAGCTTAAACCCGGAGAGCGGAGAAAATGATTTCATATCAGTCAACAAGGCTTTAAAAAATGACAAGAAAATGAAAGTTCATCTATAATTTCAGTTAGTTTTAGTTAGTTTTGGAAACTCACAATACAGTTTTAGTTAGTTACCGTTTTTTCCTTTTAATTATAGTTTTTATTTATTTCAGTTAACGACAATGTTTTTTCAATTTCAGTTTTCGTTATTTCGTTCGTTTTCGTTAACTATAATAACCCTGGGCCAGACCTCCAAAGACCACAGAGGAAGAGCCAGCCTAAAAATACAGACGAGCTGAAGGCCTCCATCAAAGCAGCCTCTCTAGGTCTGAGCTGTGGTGGAAGCAGGTTGAGTACAACACTTCCAGTTCTCTCTGACCACGTTCCCTGGGGTCCCCCTCTGGGGGATTTTGAAGTGTCTCGAGGCCATTTAGGATGTTTAATCCTTCCAGTCGGTCATGCCTTAAATGCCTCCACAGGGAGGCCTCTGAGGGGGTGTTCCAATAGAATGGCCCCACTGCCTAAACTTTGGCCATTTCAGTTCCATTTCTCCAAACAATTGGTAAAGGAAAGTAATTTCAGTTATCAGTATATTAATGATCCCATATTTTACTAATAGATGTCTGTAGATGAGAGCAGAATGTGATGAAATATCAAGTCTACCTGAGAATATTGTATAATATCCCTTCTTTCATCATTAAATCTGAGCGGTTTAGTGTTCTTCTCATTGGTGGATTTGTTTCCTCCTCTTGGATAAAGTATCAGGTCAGATCTCCAGTGGCCTCCCTGAAGTGATGCCACAAAAAGTGAGATACTGTCATGATTCATGCAGGATGAGGACCCAGATGCAGAGTCTTAAGACAAACTGACTTAACTGTAAGTGCGCCTTTAATTCAGTAACAAAACATGAGACCACAAGCTGAATGTAACCTGGGAACACAAAGGGAGCATACACAGCTGATCTGGGAAAAGGACTGTGGAAGTGCGGGACTATAAATACACATGAGGTAATCAGGGGAAGTGAACACAGCTGGTGAAACGAGGCACACGTGACCAGAATCTGCATGAGAAGACAAGGTGGCAAAAATAGGAAAAACACAGGAGACAAATGCCTAAAAGAAAAACAGGGAAACAGCACAAAGATGAACACTTAAGAAACAAGGAGACACTAGGGAGCCTGAACCAAAAGAAAGAAATATAAAAGAAATGGACACGAGCTGGAGGCTAAACACAGAGGCTTTACTATAATGAAGGAGACTCTGAAAGGCAAAAACATCTGTCAGGGTTCAAAAACCCACAGCAGTGCTTTTGATATCCATCATGAATCTGACAACCTAAATTAATTAGTGACACTGATAATTAGTTCATTTGAACTACAGCTTCCACCTGACGTGGATGCAGTGGACGCAGGAGCTCGCCCTTTCAGTGCTTTAAACCCCTCCAGTCTTCTTAGCGTTTGCTAACCAGGTCTGTGCTGTAATGTGTGGCACTGATGTCACCTACAGCACAGTCAAAACACACATGTAACAAAGGTTTGGTAGCATCCTCCAGACTGGAGGTCAATGTTTTCTCGTGAAGATGTCTTCCATAACACACCAGGACAACCTGTCTGTTCTTCTGTTTCACTCTCACACACACACACACACAGACACACACACACTCTGACCCACCACAAACAACTGCAAGGAGACAGTCATGGCCTATAATGCTTTTAGGACTACAAGCCTCATGCACACGTGCATGCAAGCGTCTTTTTCTGTGCCCGAGAGCTTTTATTCTCATATTCACTCTGATGGACGCATCGGGGGCAGCTCAGTTCAGGATCTTGCCTAAGGACACTTCATCATGCAGAGTAGAGGAGTTGGGATCAAACCGCCAACCCTCCAATAAGTAAATGACCCAGTCCTGCTCCTGGTTCCTATGGCGACCAGAATGAATACGATTTAAAGCCTGCTGCCATCCGTAAATAGGAGTCACATATGATTATTCACATGTATAATTATATCAAACTCAATTCTGCAGTGCCATAAAATAATATTGCTGGTTTATTAAGCAATATAAATCAATAAAATTACATAAATGAAATGAGAGCAGAGATAAGTACATTAACTAAGGCTACGCAAAGAATATCACATTTGTGCTTTAACCCACTTCAGCACTAATAGTAAAAAAACAGTAATGACGAACTATAAATAAGAAGACAAACAAGCCCAAAAAGTCCCAACAAATAAATAGTGATTTCCTCCTTCCCCTGCTGTCATTATCACTGATGTGTGTCCGCCAGCGGAGCGGCTCGATAGCCACTAGACTTTAGTACAAGTGCAATCTGAAGAAAGCTCATCCATTTAAAACCTATTACACACACACACACACACACAAAATACATTACAAAGGTCATTAAGTATATATCAGAGGTGTCGATGTCGTTATAAATTCACAACATATTAGTGAAGTCATTAGAAATCTGGGTCAGTGTGCACACACACACACACACACACACACGTTATTAATATAATTCATGAATGAGAACGACAATCTGGGATCACCAAAGCCGGCTCTGTGGGTTTGATGAATGGACTGAGGTGTGTGCGAAGCCCGGCCCATTCAATCTGTGCTAGTTGATTTTATTTTTTTTTAAAAAAAGGTCAATCAGTTTAGTTTTTCACTGTTTCTGCCTGCAGACTTAAAACTCTTCCATCATCGTCACCATGCAGACTCTGTGTCTTAAATATCTAAACTTGGACCATACATTAAAAGTGTAAAATCTGTCTTCTAATAAGATGAACAGCCTGCAGCTTCACCAGGTGCAACACAGTAAACTAACAGTAGAATGTTTCTAACACTGATTTCCATTTTCATTGCACTGGAATGCAGCTATTGATTTGTATTTATTTATCACTCAGGAGCTCAATTAATCTCTAAGTGGTCGTGTGGATTCTGGGGCAGCAAATAAAATCAAATAAAAAAAATCTGAGGATGACCCAACCCGGGAATTAAAGGAATGCAGACTGACTATTCCTATTAGTAATCATTATCTTCCCGTTTTCACCTAAACAGGATTTACCAGCAGGAAGAGGCTTCAGGACAAACGGCTGCTCACATTCAAAAGATAGACGCAACAATTTCACAGGAGTTATTCTGGGTAAAGACAGCATTAACAAACGGTGATTTAGGAACAGAGTCTTGTTGTGATGAGCGAAACCCGCTCTTACCTGCAAAATGGCTTCTCTAAAATACACCAACACATTCTCACTCCCAACTCATCCAACACCCAAAAACATCCGGCTGAACATTGTGCATTTCAGGTATTTGCATTGGCTTGCAGCTGTACCACCCTGACCATGCACGCTCTCATCTGATCTTGGAAACTCAGCAGGGATCGGCCTGGTTAGTACTCGGTGGGAAAACTAGGCGCTGTATGCAGTATGAGGTCTATTATCTCGTTAATAGTGCTACATCCTCACTGCATAACACCTGGATACTGCGGTTCCACCCTGGAAAAACTCAAACGCACACACCGGTGCAGATAAAGGGGAGGAGAGGAAGTGGCATTTTACTAATTTGAGATCTTCTTAAATTTTAGGCCTTAAAGACCTTCGGTTAAAAATGGGAAAATAGTTTGTTGCTCAAAAAGAAAAAGAAAAAAGCAAGGACATGTTACTATTCATCGCTGATGAACCCGAGGCAGCACAGCAGCCAGGCTGACCAGGAGTCAGATCTCTGTTGAGCCACGTGTTCCTTTAGCTTTAACTAGGAATGACTTCATGAATTCTTCACAAACAGAGAATAAAATATTCACAGCAGTCCCTCAGATGTGTCATTTAGCATAGCAAATTTAATAACTGCTGATATTTACTGCTATTGTTTCTCAATCTTCAGTCTTTAACTTCAGTAATTTCTTCCTCTGAACCATAAATGTGTCTTTTAGGCTCATTTTTTATTTATTTTTTTTACAAGAGTGCTCAAAGAGGTCTTTCCGTTACTCAGTGCTTCAATTTTAAATATGGTCAATTTATCTTTATTAATACGTTATGTGCCACAGGCTTTTAAGATTGCAGTAATTAAACTAATTCTTAAAAAGCCATCACTTGATCCGGCTGTCTTGGTTAAGTAACCTTTATTTGAATATATAAAAACTGAAAGATTCTTGAAAGACTGGTTGTAAAACAGCTGAGCAATGATTGAGAGGACTGTTTTATTTTTAGAATTTCAATCAGGATTTCGTGCATCACTCAGCACTGAAACGGCATCAGTGAACGTTAGGACTGATCTTCGTATAGCCTCTGACTGTGGACTCATCTCTGTGCTTCTCCTGCTAGACCTCAGTGCAGTTTTTAATACTGAGCACAATATTTTACTACAGAGACTTGATCAGGATTAGACACTGAATTTAATCATTAGTTATTATTAATCTCTGGCTCTCTGCCACAGTGCGCCCTTTCTCCTGTCTCCCAACTGGTCACGGCAGATGACTGACTCCCCCCATCCCCCGCCCCCCTGGAAGGGTTCTTCCTGTTAAAGGGAGTTTTTCCTTCCCACTGTCACCTAGGGCTTGAATGCAGGGATTTTTTTTAGACTGCTGGGCTTTTCCTGGAATTATTGTAGGGTCTTTACTTTACAATATAAAAGCACCTTGAGAGGACCATATAGAGCCAAATCATAACAGATAAAACTGAATTAAATACTGTTGGTAAGGGAATGACTTGAATCACATCTGTCTGAGGATGGATTGATTCAGATTTATTGTAATTGCTCAGTACAAGCACAGGACAATGAAATGCAGTTAGCTATGGTGTTCCACAGGGTTCTGTGCTGAGGCCAATGCAATTTACATTATACAGTACATGCTTCCTTTATGTAATATTATTACAAAATACTGAATACATGTTTATTGCTATGCTACAGAAGCCAAGAGCGGACGTGTTGGGTATAAACTTTTTTCTGATGGTTTTCTCGAGATAATGAGTTAATTTACCGATGGTTTTCTCAAGCTCATGACATTATCTTTTCTTGAATGCTCATGATCAGTTTTCCAGCGTTCTTTAAACCTTTCCGAGAACGGACTCAAGGTGAAAATGTCAGATTGTGGAGAACCTGACATAAATCACTGTATCAGATTTGACTTCTATCGAGGTCCAACACAGGCTGAACTTCCTGAAACTGCAATTTGTTTGTCCTGTGCTGAGCAGCAGGGCTGCATGCCACTAGAGACCTTGTTTGAGGTTCAGTCCTGCCTTGACCCAGAGGGTGTGGAGCTACAGCGAGGGACGCGACATGAAAGCGCAAAAAGACTAAAGTGGCACAAACTGAACACGGGCATTCAAGGAAAGATAATCATCTCGTTATCTTGAGAAAGCAATCGGTAAACTACAGTATAAATATCATCTCGAGAAGGAAAAATCTGTTTCTCTTTCCCACTCTTGCTCACGGGGGTCATGTGATTGTTGGGTTTTTTTTCCCCCAGAATATTATAGGGTCTTGCCCTACAGTATAAATCTATTTGTTGCAATATGACGTCTAGGGTTTTGGACCAAGAGTCAGCATGCAAATATTTGCAAGCGTGAGCATGCTAATGACATAATGCAATCTGAAAATGTTCCTAAACCACCAGGTCACTGGCTGCCCTTCCAGGATTAGGGTTAGTTGTGTACAGTTTGGTTGAGATCTACGACTTTTAAAATAAATTTCACCTGTTTGGATATTAAAGTGGAAAACTCTTTACAGCATACTGCAAGCTCTAATATTTAACATGTGGCTAAAACAAAGCCCAAGCCTAACCCAAAAATGAGTTGCTAGAGACTTGTAGATTGTGAAATGTATCACTGGGCATTTAAAACATTTGTAATATCAAACTTTGATCTTTTTTTTAAGACTGCCAAAATGTCACCTTGCAGACACAGCTGCTGCAAAAAAGTGAATCATGTGTGTACTGAGACTGTGTGTGTCCATCATGTAAGGAACCTTTTTATAGAAAGCTTGATCTGCAAGTCAGAATTTTATTTCTGAGATGGCTGCTCAGTTTAAAAAGTCAGCTAGAAAAAGCAGCTCTGATGAAAATGGTGCCAAACCAGGACAAGTTCCATGTGACGTCTGCACTGAAAATAAAATGAAAGAACTGAAGTCATGCTTTGTGTGTCTGGCCTCCTACTGTGAGACACACCTGAAGCTTCATCTGATAGCATCACTCCTATAAAAACACCAGCTAACTGATAATGTGGAAAACCCAGAGGCTAGGATGTGCATAGTACATTGCAAACTTCTAGAACTCTCCTCCAAGACAGACCAGGTGTGCAGGTGCATGCTGTGCCCAGTGTTAGACCACAAGTCGCACAAAATGATGATACGGGAGAGATGACTGAAGATTCAAGATAAACAAGATCAGGCAGTTTGCAGTGGATGTGACTTTGAACCCTGATACAGCGCATGCTCCTCTCATCCTTTTTGATGATTGCAAAGTAGTACACCATGGTGTGAGGAGGAAGCAGCTTGCAGAAAATGCTGAAAGATTTAATCCTAGTTGTTGAATCTTGGGGAAGAAATGCTTCTGTTACGCAGAATCTTACTTTGAGGTTTAAGTTAAAGGAAAAATTAGGTGGTGGCCAAAGAGTCAAAGAAAGTACGGAGATAATCTCACCGTGTCCCCAAAATGGCCACTGCACCAAATGTTTGAGAAACAGATGAGCGTGCCGCCTTTGTTGGCTCCCCTCCACACCTCCATCAGTTCAGAGCGATGTCAAATCCAATGTCATGATCCTCTGTTCTCGTGCTTTGGAGTTTTGTTCTAATCCATTCATGTTAGTCTCTCTCTGTGTTTGCCTCTTAGTTTGGTGATGACCTGCATTTTCGTGTATTAGTGTAATTAGTATTTCTTTAGTCCTAGTTTATATTTGTACTAAAGTATATTTGATCTAATTTAGCCTTATTTTCTAATATGCAGCGGGAAACAGTCTTACTTTCCCCCAGAATGAGTTTGTACACTGAAGAAACTTAAATGACACCATCTGAGAAGAAAGCCATAAAAGGCATAACTTTCCAAAATGTATCCATAGAGATTAAGAACAAACAAACAAACAGACGGATGACGCTCTGGCTAAAAAAAAAACCATTGTTGCTGAATGTTGTTCTGCTGAGACACTCAGTGTGGCTCAACGACATCAATGTTTATGTGAAATTTTAAAAAAAGGCTAAAAAAAAAGTAAGATAAAGAAGAAAAGAGATGGAGGACAGGAAGCAGCAGATACATCATTCCTGTCAGATATGTACTCCAGAATCTGTGCCAAGAAATTAGAGTAGGATGGAATTCATTTTTAAAGATAAACTACCATACCATACCATCTTTATTTATAAAGCACTTTAAAAAAAAACCCACAGCTGACACAAAGTGCTGTACATTAAAACAACTAAATAACAAAGAACTCTTACAGGTTAAAAAGCTAACAAACAATAACATACAGTTTAAAACTAGATCCCGCGTCAATTGAAAGCCAAGGAAAAAAGATGAGTTTTAAGATGAACCTTAAAAAGTAGACAGTGAAGGGGCCTCTCTAACCTGCAAAGGTAAGTCATTCCATAATTTAGGAGCAACTATAGAGAAAGCCCTGTCCCGCCTGAGCTTCCATCTTGATCATGGTACCTCCAGGGGCAGCAAGTCTGCTGACCTGAGAGACCAAAAAGGTGTGTAGGGGTGAAGAAGCGCCGAGAGGTAAGGCGGGGCAAGATTGTGCAAAGAATTAAGAATAAACATAAGAATTTTAAGATGAACCCTAAAATATACAGGCTACCAGTGAAGCGAAGCCAGGACAGAGGTCATGTGGTCTCTCTTTCAAGTTCCCGTCAAAGTCACACAGCGGCATTTTAAACCAGCTGCAGATGAGAGAGTAGCGACTGACTGACTCCCAGATGGAATGAGTTACAGTAATTCAGTTGAGATGAAATAAAAGCGTGGATCCCGGTTTCAAAGTGCTGCCTGGAAAGAAAAGATTTTACTGATCCGGATCACTTTAAATGATAAAAAATGGACTTAACCACGGCTCTGATTTGGCGGTCCAATTTAAAAATCACTCTCCTTAAAACCAAGATCAGTTTTAAAATCCGGTTTAAAATACACCTCCAAGGGTCCCAAGTCAACAGAGTAGGACTCACAGGGGCCACTGGGTCCAAACACCATCAACTCTGTTTTCTTTTCATTAAAATTTAAAAAGTTCAATGTCAATCAAGCTTTAATATTACCTAGGCATGTCAGGTAATGTTTAATGGAAGAGACATCTTTCTGCTTCAGGGGCTGGTAATTGTCAGCATAACAATTAAATGAGATTCTATGTTTTCTGAAGATAGAACCCAGAGGCAGTAAATACAGAGAGAAAAGCAGTGGGCCCAGAATAGAGCCCTGCGGGATGCCACATAAGCAGTTGCTGCACTACTGCATGTTTAAAATTAGCAGGGACCACACCTGAGGACAGACTGCTATTTATAATAGCACGAACAGGATGCCCTATGCAAGATAAAATGTCTTTAAAAAAATCGTTGAGGGAGGGGATCACGGGGGGAACCTGATGGCTTAAAGATAATCTAAGCTAGGACAGGAAATATTGGAAAATGTTTAAATGATAAGTTGAAGTCTACACCTTTTCATTTAGTATTTTGTTTTCTTTGCAACTTATTTTTTTTATTAAATGTAATTCTTAGCATCTTTTTTGTCTTGTGATGTTTTGGAAAACTGAATAATGACTGAAATAAAATAATAAATTATTATTAGTTGTAGTGTTATCAATAGTAGTAGAAGCAGCGGTTAAAAGATGTGTTTTTCCTAAGAAAGTCAGACCTTCCTGATCTGTTCATGCTCACGGTGCGAGGAAGTCATAAATTTGTTTGTACAATCAGGTCGGTCGTTTTCTTTGATTGTGTTTCCACTCATTAGCTCACAGTTACAGCTTCAGTGTGTTGAGTCACACTGCGTTTTAGTCTGTTTGCCCCTTGTTGTGTTTCCTTCCTTCCTGCTTCTTCTGGATTTTCGGTCCTCTACCTCATGACTTCCAAACCTTACTTATGACATCTCGTTTAAAAAATGAAACATAAAGACAGTGATGGTCGGAAAGGTCGTTCATTTTTGGAATCTGGGCAGCAAGCAGAAAATGAATCGAGGAACCTTGGCTAGCAATGACACAAGTCACCGTTCTAATATCAGAAAAACTAAGATGTTAATCATCCATTTTTGCAACTCCAATAAGCTGACTGAATGTTTTTTATGTACTTGGTTGATACTGTTAAAATACTTTTATGGTATCAGTCATTTAGGGTTGACGCATATCTGGATCCATTAGCATGAATCATTTCTTGGGCACAGTCACAGAAGGTGAGTTGGGGGATAATTACACTTGTCTTTTTCCCTTTATTTGCAAAATGTATTAGAACCAAAGCCTGCACCCCTTGAGGAAACACAGGTCTTACTGACAGCAGCGGTTCCATATTATTCAAACTTCCTGCAAAAGCAGCGGCCCTGAAACGGAACCAGCTAAATGGAAGGTTGTCATTCCTCTTATAATTTACACCATCTATTTTTTTCTACTGTCACAAGTGAAATGTAGCCTGTGAAAAGCCCAATAGTTTGTTCAAGGTAAAACTTTCCCTCAAAAGTGACTGCTTCAGTGCCATATATTTATGGCCGTCAGACGGTCCCTTTAATCTCAGCTGAGTGCTCTTGGAGTTGCACACGAACACGTCAGCCTTTCAAGCTTTAGGAGGTCAATCATGGACAATTTTCATCTTTGTGAACACGATAACTCGGGAATGATGTCAATCCATACCATAGATGCATCTACTGAGAGTCTCGGACAAGTTCTTAGCACCATAATGCCAATAACAAGCTGACGGCGTTCTCAGTGGTTTACATTT
Source organism: Bujurquina vittata (assembly GCA_015106715.1). Classification (NCBI taxonomy): domain Eukaryota; kingdom Metazoa; phylum Chordata; class Actinopteri; order Cichliformes; family Cichlidae; genus Bujurquina; species Bujurquina vittata. Next base: position 40,196 of record VUQK01031231.1, read on the forward strand.
ATTGTGATTTTAACATTTCTTATTCTTTCCGTTTGTAAGTCACTCGGGCTCATTGCACTTTGTGACACCTCAAGATTCCCCTGCACGGAGGCTGAGGAGCACCGGCAGGGTTTTAGTTTATTTCTTGACTGGTGAAGAAAACGGGTGGAGCGATCGGCTCAAACTGCAAAGAAAAACTTATAATTGAGTCAAACATGGGCGAAGTAACGAGTTTCCATCCATTTCTTCTGTACTTCGGTTTTTTGTTTGGGTAGGAAAATTTTCCTTAGGATCATTTCCAGTCTGCAGTTTTACTGCTGCCAAGTTTGCTGCTGATTGGATATTAATTCATATTGTGCTGCTGTGGCCATGAAGCCCATTTAGCTGCTGATGGTCGGGTGATGAGAAAAGCTTTGAGAATGGGTGTTACTGGAGTCTGAATGTTTTAACACACTCAATGCTTTCTGGCTTTTGAATGCCTCTCACTCGTCTCCCCCGCATCTCTTTACTTACTTGGGATCTATAAAAACATGGGATACCATCAATTTTGAACTTAACTTGTAAACAAAAAAATGAAAGAAATTAATCTAATTATAAAAAATTTGCCTATGCCTGAAAACGACTCATGACTGCACTGGGGATCTTTAAAGACCGACTGTTTTAATATATATTTATATATATATATATAAAAATTTTGTAATTTATTACAACTAATTTTAGTGAGTTTTGGCACTATTGAAAAGTTGAAAAATTTCAGTTTCCAGGTTATATTTTGTGGGGATTTGTGGGTTCTTACATGCTGTGCCTATTAATTTTGTTGTGGCTGCTTAAATTGATGTGTGAGGACTTCCAGGGAGCATTTAGCTTTCCTCATTTCCCAGATGTTTACAGCTGGTAAAAGAAGAGCGGATGCTACACGGCAGGAATCACGACCCCATCCCAACTTTTTGAGGGCTGTTGCTGCCATCAGATGCAAAATGAGCCAATATTTGTATTTAAAATGATACTTTGTCACTGAGCATCTGTATATGCAGCTGACTAAAGATGATGCGGATTATGAGTTTCCATTTCTGTTGTGGGGTGAGGGTGCCCCAAAAGGCTGCCGAGCCCCATCTGTGGGAAAATTTTCATTCAAGTTCATCCATAACTTTGAGTAATGCTGCTAACGAGGAAAACAGACAAAAGGAATCAATCATGTAGGCACCCCAAAGAGCCTTTGATGAACAGCAGAACATTCTGGAGGTCTGTGACTTGATTTCTGCTACATTAAGACCACAGATACGCGCTTGGCTTTGAAAATTGAAATTCATCAGCATCTGGACCGGTCTTAATTTGAAGATCTCGACATCGTGCAGCGTTAAACATCACTCCCGACTTTAGAGCTGCAAAACTCCAAACAGATGAAGCAGAGGCTAAACGAAACTTATGCCTCTGAAGTTCAACTGCGACACATTTGTGTGCAGTGGAAGTTTGCAAGTGAAAACTATGGTCAAAATGAAACCCCTTGTTAGATGGGTGTTTTGTGTGAGTGCATATTAAAAGATGCTCTTGTCACAGACAAATAAAATCTTATAAAACAGAGGAGAAAACAGAATACACTCGACCGTGAACTTATTCATCGAGAGGAAGGTCAGAAGCAGTCGTCTTTATTACCTGCACAGCTTTGCTCGGTAAGCAGGAGCACATCTCAGTTTTCATACTTCCATGTTTGACAGACACTCAAACGCAGCATGTCTGTGAACGCAGCACTGAGGACGCACGAGACCAAAACGGAGTTCCCTGAAGAGGCGTCTCTGCACAGCCATGAAAGTGGATGCAGCATTTGTTGTCCTTCATTTGTGTTGCAAATTTCATAGAGCTGTGCTTGTTTTATTTTTTTTGTTTTTTTTTTTAAAAGTCCAATAACATCAGCGTCACTGACTCATCGTTACATCAAGTGAATGTTAAAGACTCTCCTGACAGACCCCATGAACTTCACACTGAGTCCAGCTGAGTCACACTTTGGCTCAAAGTTCTTCTGTTAGATTGAGTCTACATGTGTAATTGGGGGGGGGCAAGATATTGCCAATCATCTCACCCTTCAGTTTAACTTAAAACAAATCTCGGCCCCCAAACGTTCTAAATTTGGCAGCATTTTATCAATCTGGTAAAAACTGAAAGATGTCACTGAAAGTCACTGAAAGTCAGTGAAAGTCAGTCATGTTTGAGAAATCTGAATCCAGCAATCGAAATATGAATGTGGGTGACTTTCTCCCAGAGCAGACACTGAACTACTTTAACCTCATATTTTGATGAGGCTGAATTAAAATTATTAGACACCGCTTTACAAGACTTCTTATGAGCACCTCTTATCCCCGGGGCCCAGAGCTGATCATTTAAACCCTCTGCAGTTTAAAGCTATTGTACGGTGGCCCTGAGAGGTCAAATGCAACTTAAGATGGCAGCAAATAGAAAAGAAAAAAAATAAAAAATTCACAACACACAAAACAGAAGTAAAAAAATATTTTTTAAATTCATTCATTTTTTTGTGAGCTTGTCACATTTTTTTCTACTTCCATTGTGTTTATTGAGCTTCTGTTGTGTTTTTTTCTGTGTGCTGGCATTTTCTTAAGCTGTAGTGAACTTGATCTCTCAGGGCCACCGTGCTAATGGGTACCTGGTGACTACCCAACCCTAGGCCTATGCTTTGCAGACAAGTGTGTGTGTCACAGTTATTTCCTTTGCGTTCTGATTGCCAAGAGCTGACAGCGTTTCCAGGCGTCCTCACTGATCATGGCTCAGATGTAAGATCTAAGCTGTAAAGAGCAGTGAACGAAACACATGTGCTGTCAGTGCAGACAATAAAATGACCTCACTTTGATAAATTTAGCTTCTCCAGTTTGTTCTCGTGACTAGAAACTGTTCACCTACGTGTGAGAGGTACTACAGCCATGCCTCATTTAGTTGGACTGTGCTGCCATCTAGTGGCTGCATTCTTAGGCACAAACATGGCCAAAAGTAAGTAGACATGTTTTGTTTTAAAAGATTAAAATTAAATTATATTTCATTAAAAAATAATAAATAAAAGGATAACTGATGTCATGTTAATCTTTTACACTGTGGGGGCTGATCAAGAATCTACGCGGAGTGTTGTGATCGCTATGATGATGATAGATTTTTGATGAGCTACATGTCTTTGTTGTTTTTAAATGTACAACCTTCCACTGAAACAGCAGGAAGTTAATAGTCATTGTGTGTGTTCGGTTAGTTTCTGCCCCTAAGAACATTATAAATATCTAATAGATTAAATGTGAGCAATAAGCACAACGAAACGTTTCATAGATGTAATCAGAGGAATCAATAAGTTCTTGTTCTGAGCCAAGAAGTGCTCAAATCTGAAATTATAAAATAAACATGAGGCTTCACAGACTGGGAAATCGTCATGAGGCTTTTTCCGATAAATTCTTTTTTTTTTTCACTTTTTCTTACTGAGTGTGGAAGAAAACACCAGGTTGCTTCAAGACGTTCGATGGCAGAGATCCGCAGCTGAGCCTTGAGACTTTTTATGACTTCCCTTGATTCACAGCAGAATGAATTTGATCTAAAAGAGTGTTCTTGGTGTGTGATCTGTAATCACTGTGAGCTCAGCAGTGTAAAAGAGACTCAACAGATTACGTTCTGCATCACCGATCAGTAAAGTACAGCAACTTGCACTGAAAACACGCTGTAAACAAAATAAGATGCGATGCTCCCAGCGGATCTTAAACCGAAGCTCTGAACACAACCAGCTGCAGGTGTTCAGCATGAGTTACCATGGGGATTTAGCCAGGCAACGCCACTTTCAGGACACAGAAAACTTTAAGGTCAACACACCTCCCTAAGCCATTAATCTGGCTGTGTAGTACATCCTTCTGATAGCCACAACAAAAGATACCTTTAAAAAGTTTATCAAGATAGCAGAATTAACAAGCGAGAGTATCTCAGCAGTACGGTGATGGAACAGAAAAGCTGTAGAGAGTTCAGGTCATGGGGGTTTTAGATGATGCGCCACAGAGGACGTTGCTACAGTCTTGAAAGCAATGCTGAGTTTCAGCAGCACAAAAGAGATTGATGGGGGTGTTTTGATTTTTTTTTTTTTTTTTGATGAAAAGAGGCAGTTCCAATGATTTGATTGGCTTTAATCGATTACAGAATCCAGACTCTGTGCAAACACTCTGTGGCAGATCAATTTTAG
>VUQK01031237.1:5255-19653 GCA_015106715.1 Bujurquina vittata
TATTACTTATTACAAAGCAAATATGAGCTTGATTAAAGAAAAAAACATATCAGCTGTTTTGGCCAAAGAAACTGTTTCTCTGAAGTTCTGGAAGTTGGAACATTACTAGGTTGACTTCGATTTGATTACTCATAAGTGCAATGATGAAAAACCAGAGGGAATGCCTTTTTCCAACCATAATACATTAGACAACAAGTTAATGAGCGAGCCGCCTGCGCTGCACACACAGCACTGCTCTGTCTGCACAACCAGGAACGCTCTATGAAACAACACTAAAAAAAATGAGATAATTCAAAAATACTGAATGTACAACATACAGTGTGACCAAACACACATCCTAACTGGCCTCCTTGGTTGGTTATGCTGGGAACCAAAAAAAGGGTTTTTGCATATTTTGGAGGAATTTTTACTGGGAACAAAAAATATTCACTAACTTCACTGCGACACCAAAGTCACTTTATACTAGTAATAAAATCACTTTTTACTGACAAACCCCTCAAAAATAACTGGCTCTAGGTAAGCATTCCTATAATCTATAACAGTTATGAAAACTATGAATACCACGACCTTGGAAAATTCTGCATGTTGTTTGGAAGGTGTGGATAAACGTTCAGTAACAGCTCTAAATGAAAGCAGCAGCATTAAACCAAGATTATTTGTGTAAGTACCTACAACAGCTGATAAAAGGCTTCTTACCCAGCAGTGGGAAGAGGAAGCTAAGCGGTGTTAGCTGTAGAGAAGTCTGAGATAAATGTATGGGGTAAAACACTGGTGAGGGCGGGGCAGGTTCCAGCTTTACATCCAGCTAATTTATGCGTCCTCTCGTCCTCATCTCCCCCCACTGTCACCGCTGATCAACATGGTAAAAAAAGCCTTCAGTCTCTACTGATTGGCAAAGTCAAATAATACATCAGCTAATACAGCAGCAAAATAAACAGACAGTGCCAGCAGCATTATGCATGTTTATTCATAAATGTGTCTGGAAGCTTGAGTGTAGGCTTTTCCTTCCTTTTCTAATTTTCCACTCTTGCAGCCCAGTCTTAGTCTGTCTCCTGACTCACTAAATTCTGTTGAGTTTTATTTCTCTCCCACATCTGTGCTGTTCTTGCTGCAATAATAAGGAAGTCCATTTATGTCCATGCACTGTAATTCTACTGTAATTAAGTGCTGCAGTCAACAGGTACAAAGTCTTTTCTTAATATTACTGAGCAGAACAGATTTTACAGTTGATTTCTGCAGTTAGTCGCTTTTCTCTGAGGGTTACAGAAGCGCTGCCGGAGCCCGCCTGGGTCCCAGGAACTAAACTTCTGGTTTGATGGAAAGAGTACGCGCAGGATAACAGTGACGAGGAACGCTTTCCGGACAGCATTACATATTTAAACACAACTTAAAAACAACTACAAGACATTCCCAGGACATTAATGAGAACTCAGTTTCCTGTTTGAAGCTGGCAGGACCTGGTGTGGTCTTCTGCTGCTGTAGCCCACATGCTCTTCTGCATAGCTTGGTTGTAACGAGCGGTCGTGTGATTTACTGTTGCCTTCCTTTTGGCTCGATGCAGTCTGCCCACTCTCCTCTCACCTTTGATATCAACGAGACATTTTTGCCCAAAACTGCTGCTCACTGGGTCACTTTTTCTGGACCATTCTTTATAAACTCTAGAGATGAAAATGCCAGCAGATCAGCACCAACAACCATGCAACGTTCAGCCACTTCAATCATCTTTCTTCCTCATTCTGATGCTCTGTGTAAACTTGCCTAAATGCATTGAGTCGCTGTCATGTGACTGCCTGATTAGATATTCGTATTAAGAAACAGGTGTACTTAATAAAGTGTCTGGTCAGTGTTGTAGGTCTAAGGCTAACTGCACAGCTAATGTCAGGACTACACTGAGTGACCGCCAAAGTTGAAGATAAGTCTTGTGTATTGTGTCCAACATGTAGTTCATTTAGTTTGCAATGAAATACAGATATGTAATATAAATATTTAAGGATGCAACTAAATTGGTTAATGATGGAGAAGATGTAGGGCTGGGCGATATTGTATATTGCCATTCAGCTAAAAAAAATGTTGCAATATTATTTTTGGTCCATATCACCCAGCCCTAAGAAGAAGGCTAAAGGCTAAAGCTAACTGAATGCCAAATTTTACAGGTCATATCTAAAATTTTAAATTAAGATAAAACAAACAGGGAGTGCACAAAATACATTGTTAACTATGATAAAACAAGATCAAAAGTTTGATTTCCATCGATGGGATTCACATGCGAACTTTGGGTTTGGTCACAAAATATCTCCACAATAGTGATTTATTCAATCAAAGGGGAAAACTCACTGATTCGACACGCAGATGGTATTTAAGGTTTTACTTTAAGAAGGAAATGAAGCAAAAAGCAGAACCGCTCGGTACAGTGATGGGAATCCTGCCTTTTCTACTACAAACACACAAAAGCTGCAGGAATGTCTCCACATGACTTCAGTGAGCTTTTCACATCAGCTATATTTAATTTGACAACTGTATTTATAGTACACAGGACGAGTTTGTCTCATGTAAAGACGTTTTCGTACTCACACCTCGCACTTCTCTCACCCTTAAACCTTTGAGTTTTCATGCATGTACGTTCTAATTAAATGCTCATGAGGAGCGGAGAGTTTAATATGTCTGTAATAATATAGAGTGAGTAAACGGCACCTGTTCTGCAGAGACCCGAAGGTCCTGCCAGGAGCTCCCCGTCAAAGCTGAACTTGAACAGAAACAAGGAGTAAATGACATATTTCACATGAGATACTATTACAGGCTACAGACAGGTGATGATCCGGCATTAGGTATGAAAGAGGACGAGACTGGGTGGAAAAAATAACAAGTAGAAGCAAAAAAAATATGCAATTAAAAAAAAAGATTTCTAATGTTATTTTCCATTTGACTTTGTTTTAAAATAACATTTGGAGTTCAGCTTTGTCCCAGTTAAAACGTGGGGCAGGTCTGGGGCAGGTTTGGCAGTATTTACTCTGCCAAATACTGATACTCTGCCAAATACTGCTCAAACAGCCAACGGCACTTCAGAACAACAATAAAGGTCCCGTTAGGTGATTTAGGAAAATCGAGGGTTTTAGTTGCCTCGTCACAACAAATAATGCTTACTCAGTGCATTTAAATATGATTCCAACTGTCTGACCACCTCTAACAGAGCAGGCTCTGTATTGCCATAAAATCCAGTGAGTCACAGGAAAACACACCGCGAGAGTGTGTGACGCCCTGGAAATGAGAACAGGCTGGGACACCATAAAAATCATCTTCATCAATCCTATGGGACACCTAATTTAAAAAAAAAAAAACATCTCCATCTTCAATCATTAACGGATGTTTAACTGTGAAGTTAAAATCACAGACTTTATGGATAAAATTATTTCACAATTATTTTTGCAATTCCATCAAAACTGTAAATGAGAGCAGTAGTAAAAGCTTTAACAATGAGTCACTGACAGATCTGATGCAAGGCAACATGGATGTGCATGTGTGCGTCCTGATGAGGATGTAGGCCACTCTGAGCATTCCCTTTATTTCTCCTCTCCCAGTGTTTATGTAAGCCTAAACAAACTGAAAGTGGGCGACAGCAGCAGTGACAAACACAAATTCAACGATTAAATAACTCCGCGCCAAACTAGATTATTACACAATGTTGATGAGCGCTAACAAGACAACTGCAGCTCCCCGGTCCCCGTGCGCACACCTCTGACTCTCCAACATGAGTCATCTGCCATCCTGTGTGAGGAAAGTGGTTATATAATCAGCACGGAGACCAGCAGAGCCAGTCTGTCTGTCTGCAGATGCAAGGTGACATGTCACAGTGAGCTGCAGTGGAAACAGACGAGTCGATGACGAGGACGCGTCCGAACAAGGCAGCAAAACTAAAACAAGTGTGGACTGAAACCAGCACCAAGCAAAAGAATAAAGATATGAAAAAATAACCTCAGCAAGTCTCTAATACAGTACACATGGCTTTATAGAGTGATGTTACAACGCAGACATTATTAATACAGCCTGTCAGTCATGCTGGGCTGATCATCTCCTGGCTTGGTTCTTACTAGTGGTTCAGAGTTTTTTTCAGTATCAATTTAATTGCTAACGTCCAGCTTTGTTCTGTATAAACAGATCCCTGGATGGCCCCTGCTCAGTGCAGTTCGCTGGTGTGTGTGTGTGTGTGTGTGTGTGTTAGCACCGGTGAGTGAATGAACAGAAATATCTGGTACCACATTTCCACCGCTGAGGTGCTGGTGCTCGTGCTAGTGCTGGTGCCGTTTCCAATGAACTAGCGAAAAGCTTAAGAACGAGCCGGCGTTTCCACCGCGCTGTGAACTGCTCCTTTATGTATGAGTGTGGGCGGAGCCTCGTCTGAACACGGAAGCCGAAGCGCACAAATGTGGGAGAATAGCTGTTGCGCTTCGAACACATTTTACAGTGCAAACCAAAATGCTGCATCTGTGTGCAGCACAGAGCGAAACACAGAGCCATTACGAGCATGACGACAAGTACGCACTTTGTGCCCTTTTATCTGTGATATGAACTGATACAAAGCAGCAAGTTCAATGTTAGAGCCCAACCTAATTCACAGCTGTAAAAATCACATTGCTTTTCTCCTGTAACGCACGCCATGAAGTGAAACAGTGGTAGAAAACTTTACATTGAGATGGCGGAGTCGCACCTTTCTGCCGCTTCTGTCACGCCTTCTCGGTTCAAGACCAGCTAGCTTGAGGGGCCCGATTTGAACTCGTTTTTTGGCCGAGCACAGAGTGTGTTCTCGGTGGAATAAAATGCTGAATGGTTCAAATGCCGGAACTGGCACCGGAACCCCGGCGGTGGAAAAGCAGCCTGAGAGAACCACGGAACCACTCAAGTTAGATGATGAACCTGCAAAGCACCTACAAGAGTTAAAGCTCCTTCTTGTAGATGCTGGTGAGATAAAGACGCTGATGCTAACATGCAGGCCTGGCACAATCACCAGCTAATAACCAGCACCGAGCTTGCACACTGATGCATGCTTGGTAACAAGCATTTGTTTTATATTGTCCCAAAAAATTTTATACAATGTTTAATGTAATCTTAAACTACTGCATAATATACAGCCATTAACTAAAAATAATGAAGCAGCCAAATGCTAATGAGAGGGAAAAGACTTATATTTAGTCAGATCTATTATGCTAGTTTAGCATCAGTGACGCTGTAGCTCATCCAGCGTATGATCCATCACGGTTTACAGGTTACTGTACCGTGTGGAGGGTTTTCAGGTCTGTTGTTGGCTGTTTTGCACAAACTAATTAGAATTCAAATCCATCCAAGTCCAGGATGGATTTAAATTCATACTGAGGACAAATGAATCTAAAGTGCCGGTAAATGAGCAGTATGACTTTGAGCACCTTGGGTGGAGACCCAATAGGTGATCATCATGGGGAAGTTTCACTAAAATGTGACCACTCTGTGAGGACGGACAGATGGACTGACGCCATCACAGAAGCTCAGTCTCCCAGATGCATGAGCTCAAAAACATTTTTTTAATCCAAGTAGCCAAAATGATGATCACATGTTTTTTCCAGGAACAGCGAAAGAGAAGGTACTACAGTAAGTCCTACTTCTTAAACCTGCAAAACTCATTTCCTGTTTTCTGATGTCCTACAGTGATTGTCGCCACATCATTCAAGTCATCATTCAAATTTATGTGTAGGTACGTATTATTAAAACAAAGGTGCTTCATGGTGATGACACGGTTCTAAATAGGAAACCTGACAGATGTTATGGTCTAGTTTCTGAATAAGTTTATAATGATAACAATATATTACAACAATAAAACATTAGGTATTCCGTTGGGTTAATATTTGCTGAATTAACAAACGACGCTAATAAATCCCTAATGGAGTCATTTAGATTAACTGCAGCATCGAGTCATTTAACGGTAGTGCAGAGCGCCCCGGGTAATATACTGGTATCAGCTATGGCACATTACAGGTCATACAGCATCTTATCAAACTTTACAGTATTTCCCTGGACATGGAGAGGATACCTATTCACTACAGGACATCATCTTTAACCAATGCAGCTTTCCATCAGTCACTAATTTTCCTGGTACTTTGCACTCAGTGTGATGGGAATCATTGAGCTGTAAAGCTGAAGGCCTGTCGCGCAATCTTAAAAAAGATTCCACTGCTGTGGAAGGACACGATCTTCACATCGAAAGAAACATTTTCACAGCTAATTCATTTACAGCAAGAAAAAGCAGGAAAATACTGAGTGACAAACAGGAAGTAAGGATTTCCCTCCGAGCAGGAGGGAAAGTAACTGAGTGCGTTTAGTTGGAATAATACAGAGCTCCTTTGTCTCACTGTAAACTTCCCTGCATTCACAGATAAATTCAGATGTATTTAGTGTGGAAGGGTTGCAGCTGCAGTCCTGCACTGCATGAAGACGGAAACCTTCACATTAAAAGGCTTACAGCTAATCAAAGATTTAAATGAAATGGGACACTACTGTATGAGGAGTCTTCCTATTAATACTTTTCAGCTTTATGCCACCAACATTTTTCCTGTATCTGAGTATTGTTACAGTATTTGTGCTTTGCTTGCGTTAAAGAGGACTTATTATGCATTTACTTATTTTCTGTTATATGTGTACTGTTACAACTCGTATTAAACAGTTTGAAATAAAGAAGCCACCATATGTATGAGAAATCACTCCTGAACACTCAGATTCTGGGAGTGTCTCTACTCTTGGCTCTGTATGATGTCAGAGATGACGAAATAGTCATTTCAGGCACACAGCTCTGGCTTAAGGAGCACAGAAGCCCCGCCCACCTCATGTTCACCAGCCTTCTGTTAATGAGGGGCAGCCAATCAGAAGAAAGTGGGCTTAAAGGGAGACAATAAAGGCCAAAAAGCAGCCTTATTTTGACCTGCGAATCAGGCAAATTTCAAGGACTAAAAGATACAAGCGTAATAGGTCCCCTTTAAGGATCTGAGAATTTCCTCCAGCAGAGAAGCTTATCGATACAGGGATGAAAAAAAAAGACGCATTTCACAGACAGGCAATTTACGGCTCTGAAAAAATAAAATATCCATTTCTTTCATCTGGTCTACTGTTAAATTATTAATAAATTCATTTTTTCTGTATCGGTAACAACGGTGGATTCATGTTGTAAACCTTTGACATCGTGTCACATGTCGTCATGCTGCATATAAAACTTTGGATCAAAGCGTGTTTGTTTATTGATAAATCAGCTACTACATCAGTTTAACCCCCTCCCACTCAATATGAGTTTACGTACACTGGGAGATTGCCACACCAGATTTTAAAACAAATGTATTGCTTTTCAAACGTATACACGGCAAAAAAAAGGCGCTACAGACAAAACTGCGGGCAGCCGACGATGGAATAAAGGTACAGATCTGACTTCACAGCTAAAAAAATGAGTGGATGAACTCGTCAGAGGATTTGCTCATACAGCATACAGAGTTTTCTGCTCATAAAACATTACACTTGCTTGAGGGTTCGGGTGTCAAAGACTTTTTTTAAACTTGGCACTGCGACAGGAGGATAATATCCCCTGCTATCAAACTTGGCAATGAGACAGACTTTTCTCCCTTTGATTTTCTTGGCACCGAATCAGAAGAATGCCTTTCTTGCTTTCTTTCTTTGGGAAGAGGAAAAAGGGAGGAGAGGAAAAGAGGAGGAGCATGAAGGAGTCAAAGCTACAGAGTCAAACACAAAGAGAAGATGGATAAAAGAGTGCACAAAGAAAGACGAGAAGACAAAGGGCTCCACCGTTGCTCCCTTCATCACCGCCTCCATCGGCTCCCTCTCGCTCAGAGGGGAAGTCACTGAGTGTGTTTACGTGCACTGTAGTTATTAAGGCAATACTGCGACTCCTGAAGCTGTCATATGAAATCCAATTATTTTAGTTTTTCATGATTTGAGCAACTGTACGTGCAGACCAAGCTTCACTCCTTTGAAACCCGACAGTTCCTCTCTTTAGACGCGTCTATTTACGGAGGTTTTACCTGAGCGAGCTTCTCGGCTCAGTGTAGACAGCTAATTAAATGTGACATGGATGGGACGGCTAACTCCGGGTTAGGTTTACTAGCGCTAAAGTTAGCTGCCTGGATGCTACCTGCTCTCTGGCTGTGGCCTTGTTTTTAGCACCGTAAATCACGGTGCACCTTATTACCTGCATATGGTTGATGCTGCCACATGTGTGCATCGCTTTGAGACAACCAATTACAGATAAAGAGCTTCAATCAGCAGTTAGCATGGCAAGCTATTTACCATCATTCTCTTCTGAACTGAATAATTTCTTAACAAGAAAACAGTCTGCGTTTCATTCGGACCCTTGATTTGACTGGCAGGTCTCACAGCATCTTACTTTGTTACTTTGACAACAGTATGTGACATTTTTAAACCGTGGCTTCAGGCTCAGATATGTCCTCTCAGAGACCCTTGAGGGGCACAAATGCTGCAGAGACGGTTCTTGTAACGTCATGTTGAGCGGACAGATGGAGCGTTATTGGAGAGCTTGGTCTGCACAAAAGATCAGACATGGTAATGACATATTAAGTAACTACGTGATACCATGAAAATATTGCCTTAAAGCCGATCACTGTCGGTGATCAGAGGACTGATGTGCATGTAAACATACTCCAGACATCACTGATATCATTTTATTGTCTCTGAGAACTCTTGCAGCTGCTGTGTGTGTATGTGCGTGTGTGTGTGTGTTTGTGTGTGTTTGTCCAAGTACGCTGTACACATTAGGCACCAGGGTTCTCCCTAAAACTGAAGAGTTTCTGTCATGACTGCTGCTTCACTTTTGGGTTGATTAAAAAAAAATGACTCTGATTACGGCCATGTGTAAATCCATTTCCTGCCACATGACCTATACACCAAAGTGCGTCTCAGTTTTGTCACCTTTAATGTCACACTGCAAAACAAGAACACAAACTTTCCCTGATGTACGTCGGTACAGTTTTATTCATGCTCCAGTGATAAGTGTGTGTGCGTCAGCAGGTTGTTGAAGTAAGAAAGAAGCAGTTATAAGGAGAACCCAGGCTGCTGTATGCAGGGACACTAATGACTACAAAACAGAGCAAACTCAGACTCGGCCGCTGTGCAGAAAGTCGACCAGGCTGCATCCGCTGAAGAGGACCTCCGACTGATGCGTGGTTACCTGCCAGAGTGGCTCGTACTGTTCATGAACTCGCTAACAAACTCTGTCAGTCCCACCGAGACCAGACGAGTCTTCGTCCTTTGTTCCAAAGAGTTCAGCGCGGTGACAACACGCTGTACAACAACCAGAGCCCAGCATACACAGTCGGGACACAACCGCTGCTCCACCAGCTGCTGATGTTTTGATGCCATCGTGGAAGGCCCCGCAGCTTATTGCTGCATCCAGCACCGACCCACCCTCGCCGAACTCTGCCCGCAGCAGGCTCTGGACACAGCGCTGCCAGGGAACAGCAGGGTCGTTGCTTCATGCTCGGACAGGGAGAATAAACTTTTAACGTCCCCGTTCTGACCCGGAGCTGAGGGGAAGTGTTTGCTTTCAGACGGAGGTTGGAAATCATCTGGCGAGTTCAAATTATGCAGAAAACTGCAGACTCATTGCCGGCATTCAGCTGAGTCACCGAGTGAACCGGCGGAAGCAGGTGTGAGCGTCTCCGGGAAGGTCAGGCTGCAGAGGTGATGATCAATCCTGTTGGTTTTAAAGCTGCAGAGCAACTTTTAGTGTCTGACTCAGAGTTTGGTTTTGTAAATCTATACGAAAAGATTTCTCCAGATTTAAAAGAAAAGAGAAACAAATCAGATCAGCAGCAAAGTTGCAAAGCCGGTTTCATCGTTTTCTTTTAAAGCTCCAGCTTTCTCCACAGACAGGCTTTTAACGAGGACCACTTTTAAATGAAGAATTCCCGGATTTCCTCCTTTTCTTCTAATTTCATGTTTTTTTACTCCACAGTTTTCTTGCTGTTTGGCGATCGAAGGATGAGAGAGAGATAGAAAGAGATAGATAGATAGAGAGACAGCAACGGTGGAGGGAGGACAGGGGGTCATTTACCCCTCAGTTTATCCTGGGACAATCGTGGGGGGCGGGGAGTGTCTCGTGGTCGCCCCTGGTTACCTAGAGGAAGGGCTACTGCACTCGGAGGCGGGGCAACAGAACTGATGGGCGATGTCATCATCTTCTTCCTCTCTGAGAGACAAACAGACGAGAGAGACAAAGACAGACAGGAGGGACAGAAGAAAAAGGAGAAGGTGAAGGATAAAGGACAGAGGAGTAAAGAAACAGGGCGAGGAGGGCAAAGCATGGTGGGAAAGAGGAACGAAAAGAGGAAAGAAAAGGAAACATGGAAGGGGAAAATGATCAAAGAGAGGGAGGAAGGAGAGAAGAGGATGGATGAGGAAGAGGAGGAAAAGAAAACAATAAGAAAAGAGGAAGGAGAAACAGGAAGAGGAAGAGGGGGAAAAGAAGGATGGAGGAAAGATTAAGAGAAAAAAGGAGGGAGCAACAAGAAGTAGGACACAAGGAGAGAAAAGAAATGGAGAACAGGGAAAAGGAAAAAGGATTGAAGAGGAGAGAAAAGGATGAAGGAGGTATAGGAAACCAGGGAGGAAAAAAGGAAGTAGGAAAGAGAATAGGAGATCGGTAGAATACGAAGAGGAAGGAGAAAGAGGTGGAGATAAAAATATGAAGGGGAAAGGGGACGGGCAGAGAAAAGTAAAGAAGAGGAAGAGGAGAGAGAAGGATGGAGAAAGAAGAGCATCATCAGAAAAGAGGGGATAAAGCAGAGCCGCCTGTGATGGGAGCTGAAGTTTGAACTGCAGTGCTGCTCATGGCCACCAGATGTCAGTGTTTACAGCCCTAACAGAAGGACTGACCTTCTGCATTTAACTTTTTTTTCGCAAAGGTGAAGCAGCTTTGCCTCGTCGCCTCGGGAGTCGGGACACAATTAATCTGTAAAATTATAAACTTTACAGAGTCAGAGGTGACCAAACTCACTTCTGAGTCTGCATGTTTCTCCTTAAGGGGAGAGGACAGTGATGGAATGAGGGAGGGATGAAAGTAGGGGTGATCGGGTGATGTGAGCAGAGCGGTGAGGTGATGAGGAAGCCTTTTGGTACTTCTGGGATAGTGTCCGGTGCAGAATAAAACACATTATTGCAAATATGGCACTAGTGCAAAGAACAAATTAGTGTGATGCTAGAAAAGACTGTATTTCATCCATCTGAGGATGCTGGAGATCACCAGAGGCGGGAAGAGGAAGAAAGAGTGTGTTTCATTTAGTACTGCAGACTGTTTCCTGCAGATAGACTCGACAAATCTGAAAAGTTTCAGAGCAACATTTGAAGTCCTCAGTGGAAATGCTGCGAGCTATTGTTCAACTCATAAACGTGTGGATAGTTTCTAACTCGTGCCTGTGTGCATTTGTTCAACGTGGAGCCGGGCAGGCTGGTGCACGGCGTGTACAGAAGTGAATATGAATTATGCAAAGAGTTTAAATCAACCATGAGGCTTTAAAGTGAGTTTTTAAGTTATGTTAGGTAATCATGATGCTGCTTTTTTCTGTGATTTATTTTGGCCTAAATGATTTGAAGTGTGTTGGACTGAGAGACAAACCCAGCGTTCACCTGGACGTTTGCAGGGTTCCTGTTCTCTGTAACTGCAGGATACTCCTGACGTGCTTTTTGCCTCAGTAAAAAATCATTCAGGATTTGACTGCACACCTGAGATCTTTACTGAAGGAATGATGCAGTCAAAGATCATCAAATACCTTCCATCCAGCTGCTGCTGTAGCTCACCTGGTTGAGCACCACTCTTTATCAGTAATAATCAAGAAAAGAGACTTGAGGCGCTTTCAAAGAGAACAAGCTTGCTCATTTTGTCCTCACATGTTTGCAGAGGTTGTGAATAAATGCGGAGATGCCTTTTCAGATAGAAACTTTAAATATCTTGAAGACAAGATGGGAAAATATGGCGGGCAGGTCCTCGACTTTGAGGCAATCGAATTAAGCTGCAGTCAGTAAGAGTCTTAAGATTTCAGAAATTGAGTTTTTTTCCCCCTCACTTGCCCCTCAGGGCTTCCGTAGCAGCGATATTTGTGTTTTCACAGGTTTGGTTGTGAGGCTTTAAATGCCAGCGCTCATGCATAATGTATGTCTCTGGGTGTGAAACCAAGTGTCCATATATCTGCGTGTGGTTACGCCTACACAGCGCTAACACACTGTAGTTGTGTTAACATCAGTTTACAGTGACGCTGCTGGAGAATGCAGAGGTCACATGACTTCACCCTGTCACAGCAGCTCGTCAGTCATTGGGCGAATCCCTCTGCTCTCGCTCTGAGCGTATGCATAACACCCTGTGACAACCTCCCTCCCTGCTGATGACGCATCCATCTAAAACCCTCACACACACACACACACACACAAACACACACACACACCCCTTCACAGAGTCGCTCTGTTTAAGGTGAGACTTTAAGATGTGTCAGACTGGTTACATTTCCATGCATTTCCGGTGCAAATCTTGATCGAATTTTGACAAAACTGTCCATCCATCTGGAGCCCATCCCAGCTGTCATAGGGTGAGAGGCGGGGTACACCTGTACAGGTTGCCAGCCTGTCACACGGCCAACACAGAGAGACAGACAACCATTCACACCTATGGGCAATTTAGACTCACCAGTTAACCTAACCCCAGTAAGTGCATGTCTTTGGACTGTGGGAGGAAACCCACGCAAACACGAGAAGAGCATGCAGTCTCCACACAGACAGGCCCGGGCCGAGGTGGAATCAAACCCAGACCTTCTAGGTGTGAGTAACATCTAGAGCAGGGCTCCTCAAATCCAGGCCGCGAGGTCCGGTGTCCTGCAGGTTTTAGATGTGTCCCTGATCCAACACACCTGAGTCAAATATAGAAGTCATTTGCAGGACTCTGGAGAATGTGTCTGCATACTGAGGAGGTAATTCAGTCATTTGATTGAGGCGTGTTGGATCAGGGACACATCTAAAACTGCAGGACACCGGACCTCGAGGCCTGGATTTGAGGATCCCTGATCTAGAGTAACTCCTCACTCAAATGAAACTCCTGCGAGGGAAATTAGCTAACTAACTGAATCCATGGCCCACACAGCTGCTGCAGCTAACGTTTTTTAATGTCTCATGATCTCAATACATCTGGAAACACAAGTGAAGAAAAAAATGAATGCTTGAGTCATTTTTAATGGAGCCAAACGTCTTTCAGCAGATCTGTTGTGAAGAGCCAACACAATCACCAGTATTATTGTTTTCCCCTGAATGTCGATCTCTAATATTAAAGATTGTATCCTGTCATTTCTGCAGACTGGACTCAGGAATATTTTACTCCCCACCTGCTGCAGTAACTTCTATTGCACATTGATACATTCAAACACGAGGCTGCTGGATTTGTGAATTTTGGCTAAAACAAAATTTAAAAAAACAAAACAAAACAATTTATCCAGCGTCACCTTGACCTGAAAGCTAAGACAATGTGCCTTTTTCTACAAAAAAATAAGAGCCTGTGGCTAATATCATTCATGCTAAACAATCTCATTATGTGTAAATTCTGCCTGTCTGATGCTCAACTAAAAAATCCCATCTGTGTCCATGAAAATGTTATTAATCAGAAGGACACCATGAACCGCAACAGTCTGAAAAAAAAAGACCCTTTAAATTTAGCAGAAGTGGAGCCCTCAAAAAGAAAAGTCTTCTTCAGTCAGATGATGTGTGTTTTAGCCAAACGATGTGACTGCATCCAACAGGAGAGCAGAGCATGAATGTGCTCTGCAATGTCTTTTATCATCTATTGTTATTATTTTTGGCCATTTTTCTTTTCTTGATCGTTAATTGGCTCCATGATTTGATTTGGGTCTAATTATCCCAGAATCTCTCCAGATTAGGTCTGGCTGTACTCGGGGTCCCGTAAGAATATGTCTTTTTTTAAAGGACACGTATCATGCTTTTAAATCCTTCCTTTTCATATGTAAATCATTCCCTTGTGGTCACTATAAAGTAGAGCTGCAATGCTTTGGTCTGAATTCCTCCTTATTGAAGCTCCACAGACCCGTCTGTTACACCTGTTCTGAATCCCAGAGCAGCTGGTTTTGGTGCGCTCTCTTTAAATGTGAATGAGACATTTCAGGCCCCGCCCCCCTCCAGGTCGTAGAGCGTTCCACTCCACCCTGTTTGGCCATTTTTGTAGTTTGATAGCAGTGATACGATTAGCTAGTGGCAGAGAAACACGGAGGACTTTCCCCACTGATGTGGGGGGGGGGGGGGGGAAAAAATGGCAACCAAAATTTTAAATTTTTCTAATTTTAACAAATTTTTTAATTACTTTTTTTAA
>VUQK01031243.1:0-10011 GCA_015106715.1 Bujurquina vittata
GCCACCTGCAGTGCCATGCGGCATACGTAATATGGTCACCTGTTTAACCTCTGAGCCACCTCAAGGCCCTGTTTCAGTCTGTTTAGCTGTCACCTACAGGGAGTAATTTTACTTTAAGGGAGGAAGAGCTCAGGAGGAAGAGCAGGTCAGTTGGTGGTTCGATTCCTGGCTACTCCAGGCTGCATGCCAATGTGTCCTCAGACAAGATACTTAACCTCAAGTTGCTTTCTGACACAAGCGTTGGGGTGTGAATGTTAGATAATTAAAGCACTTAGCTTAGCTTGGGTACACATGGAAGCGCTTGTGTGGGGGTAAATGTGTTGTACAAGCACTTTGAGTGCTCAGTCAGAGTAGAAAAGTGCTTTATAAGAACTAGTCCATTTACCATAGAATCCTCAACGGCAAGCTATCAGACACTAGAGGAGATCACTACTGGCCTGTGCACGTGGTGTATTGTTGACAAAAAAAACAAGATTAGCTAGATAATTTCAATATTATTGCTGATAGTTTTATACAGTATTGAAAATTTTAACTACATAAAAATTTGGATTTACCAGGGCCTGAAAAATCAAGCATCAGTCAGGCTAAGTTGCATTGGCTCAAACTGATCCAGTGTAATGGATACTAGAAAAAGAATGAACTTTTGCTTTTCACAAACGTTAGTCAGGACATGCCATTATAGCAACAATGGTGATTTGAATGCAGAAACACAGATATTATTATATATCCAGGATTTATGGGTCTTTAAAAGTGCTTACAATGTCCTAAAGCCACATTTACCAATAAAAGTACTCAAAATTTAGTTTGGGTAGGTCTTAAATGCTTTGACTCAAGTCACCATAAGCATACACTGCAGCTGTTTTAGCTTCATCTGCACATTTACTGTAGAGTTGCACTGCCACTGTTTCAAGACAGGCCAGAAAATATTGTTAAATTCACAAGGTTTGACAAAGGTTTGACCAAAGTTAACTTTGTACGTTGCACTCCTCAGACCTAAAAAAAATAATAAATTTGCTCATTTAATGGCTGTATCTTATGTCTAAAAACTTTTTAAAAACTCATAGGCCCAACAGGGGTAAATTTAGGCCTGGAAGGCAACTCATGATTGGGGTAATCAGTAGGAAAACAGTGATATTTTTTTTTTTTTATGAAATACATAATCTCCATGAAACACTTTTACTTTACCTTACTCTTCAGTTTGAACTGAGGTCAACACATTTTATTGAAAACAGCACATTTTGGCCTTTGAGGTGTATTTCCATCTTTGGCTTAAATTTAAAGGAGATAATAACTGAGTCTTAAAAAGTCATAAACATAGCTTGTTTGTACCTGTAGACACCCTGGATATGGGGAGGCGTATATCAGTAACAGCTAGATAGAGAGAGAAACATAAAATGGGATAGTGTAGTCATTCAGGTGATACAGTATGAGTCAGAGGTCTGGACTAAAATAAAGCAGGAAATTAGTCTTCCTGTGCTAGTAATGAAATTCTAATGGAACCATTTTTCTCTTTCCCTTTTGTGTCCAGTCCCACTTGACATTTGGGTTAATTTGAGTTAATAAGATTTAATATAGCAGAGGCTAAATGGGAACAGAAAGTATGGTTAAGACTGTAGCAATGTGATCTAAAAGAGCTAAGGGTTCCATTGGTTATTTTACACTTTAAACTTGCTACAGTATTAAAAAGTTTCCACAAAGCATGTGGAAATGAAAAAAAGGCTGGTCCAGAGTTTATGAGTTATAACATCCAAAGTACAGTATGGTCGCCTCTGGTTTTAAAAGAAGAACGTTGTATAGTTAAAGATGTTCAGATGACTTGAGAGACCAGCTGCTGGAATAATGTCTCAGCAGGTCTGCTGTAGAGGCAGGAGCCTGGCCGTGTAAGGCTTTACATGTTATTAATGAAATTCTAAAATTAATTTTGAATTTTACTGGAAGCCAGTGAAAGGTAACAAGAATAGGGGTGATGTGCAAGCTCTGCAAGTTGCTGCATTCACGACCAGTTGAAGACAGGCTAGAGAGGACTGAGAGATCCACATGAAAAGTGAGTTACAATAAACAAGACCGTGTGTCCAAATATTTCACTGGTCCTGTATATGAAGAAGACATAATTAGACCAAGGATTGAACCCTGAGGGACCCCATACAGTATATGAGGGGTATGATGAGGACATGTAGTTATTATCCTGAAATGTCTTTCAGATAAGTAAAATGAGAATCATTTGAGAGCAGTGCATGAAATACCAGCCCAGTTCTGTAATCTGTCAATAAGAATGGCATGATCAGTATTGGCCTGATTTACTTTAGGATATGTGGCTCTAGGTGCTCATACTCAAACAGAATCTTGATTTGGAAAGGGGACTTCCTTGTTAGACATGGTAACTTTATTGCAATTTTGTATGTTTTGTTCTAACTGCCCCCCCAGGGTCACCATTCGCTCGTGTCAGTGTGAAGAGCAAGAATGAGAGTCTGTCTTACTTCAAGAGGAAAGAGAAGAGGATTCGCTTTACCATCCGGCGTCTTGTCAAATCCCAGAGTTTTTACTGGACTGTGTTATGTCTGGTTGGTCTAAACACACTGTGTGTGGCTATAGTACACTATGACCAGCCTGAATGGCTTACCTATGCACTATGTGAGTCCCAACACTTGTATTCATTGGAAGTAACTGTCATGTAGGCCAGCATGTTTTGGATGACTTGCTGGGTGTCAAAATAATAGTTACAGTTGCTAGTTACTTTTTATTTGATACAAATATAATTCGCATACCAGTGCATGCATGGCTTTATTATTTTCATAGCTTTGTTATGATACAGCTTGTGACAGCTGTGAATTTTATATTCAATGATGCTCGGTTCTTGGTGAAATGGAGAGTTGTAAAGACACACTTAAACCATGCAGATGATCAAGGTCAGGTTGTAGCAGTATTGCCATAAGGTAAAGAGTTATGCCATTCTTTATCATCTAAAATAGATGGGTTACAATAATTATTCACATCTTACCAATAATATTATAATGAATCAACCTTACATACATGAAGATGCTACCAAGCAAATATCTTCACTGTAGGTTTTAGCTGTGTTCAAATATAAAAGATAATTCCAAATTGGGAGTAACACTAACTTTGCACTTTCCTGATGGCACTTTCTCCATCCTATTACAATACCAAATGGCGTCTGTCAGATCACCTTGCTTATATACAAAATTGTTTCCGCATGCACCAGCCTTCTTTGTAGGCTCTACTCTAATTCCTCATAACCGTCTGCAGAGATTGAAATCAAACACTGTGGTGTCCTGTCAGAAAAAAGCTGCAGCATCACCTGTGCAAACACACATTATTCAAGTAGAGTTTTATAGTACACAAACATCCGTGTGAACAACCATACATCTCACACACTTCTTTGTGTGACAATACAGCGGTTACCCCTCAGAATTTAGCCTCATTCTGTATCATATTTACTGTGAGCACAGCTGCTATAGAAATGTGGATAACCAACAGGGAGGCTTGCTTTCACCGGAGGCTTTTTGAGTGCGTTTTCTTATTTTTTTCTGGACAGACCTTGCTGAGTTTGTATTCTTGGGCTTGTTCCTCGTGGAGATGTCTATGAAAATGTATGGCCTTGGACCCCAGAACTACTTTCACTCCTCATTCAATTGTTTTGACTTTGGGGTGAGTTGTCCTTTTCAACTGGGAGTTTAGTCAGTTTGCTGTGTATATTAGAGTTTGATGCATTTATAGAGAAACTAGCATGATTTATAATGAGTGCTCCAATAAAGAAATGAGTCCAATTATTGAAAAAAATATTTATCATACTGTGATCACAGGTGATCATTGGCAGCATTTTTGAGGTGGTCTGGGCTGCCATGAAGCCTGGGGCCTCATTTGGAATCAGTGTCCTTCGAGCACTGAGACTGCTCCGGATCTTCAAAGTCACTAAGTGAGTAATAATAAATGTTTCTCTGTGTTCTGGGAAACTTGGTTAGACTATGTATTCATACTGGCGTGTCTTTGTTTAGGTACTGGAACTCTTTGAGGAACCTGGTGGTATCCTTGCTCAATTCCATGAAGTCCATCATCAGCCTGCTCTTCTTACTCTTCCTCTTTATTGTGGTCTTTGCTCTCCTGGGCATGCAGCTCTTTGGTGGCCAGTGAGTAAATGGTTTCTGCCAAAGTTCTTTATTCTGATACAGCTAATGGCAGGTCTCTCAAGGCAAGATTTACAAAAAAGCAACAATGAGAGTTACTGAACCACTAACAGTGAGCAAATCTTTGAAAACAGGTGCAGCCTGTTCATTTCAAAGTGTTAAGCAATGCCTGCTGTGTTAATTGTGTAAATGCTATGGGTATTTATTAAAGTCAAAGGAAAGAAACTAACAGCCACTTGTGAGCAACAAACAGTTTCTCCAAAATCTCAAACTACTTTCAGTAACATATGAATGGCATCATTGTTAGATCCACACATTATTTTAAGAACAGGACAAAATACACGGCAGGAATACTCTGCATGGTAAACATGTTGATTGGGGTGGGGGGGGGCAAGTGTTCATGCCCAGTTTCTGAGTTACTCAGTGGCCTGTGTGGTCCAGGCACACTGCCAGGACTACATATTTATGTTGGCAGCTCTGCGCTGGCCTTTGGACTGTCCTAGTGTCTTCTCAATTTCATCCAGCATTAGCATAGTGGAGGACAGTGCCAGTGTACCGCAAGGGGGAGTATAACTATGGATATATCAGAAACAAGGTCCCATGTGAGAACAATCCCAGTGGCCAGTGGGATCCCTCTTAGAGCATCATTCACATCAACTTGCTTGATCTGTAACTCGTGTTTCAGGCAATGAGTTCATTTCTCCCAGTGGTTTGGAGGAGGCATTTGTTGATTGGAACAGACGATTCCTCAGTGGTCTCATACAGGGCTGGCCTGAGGCACAGGCAACAAATATGGCTGCATCCCCCTGACCACCAGGGGACATCCAAATCCTAAATTTTTCATCCATCCATCCATTTTCTTACGCTCATTTCTAGACTTCATGGTCTTCATGGGCTCTGAAGGCTGCAACCCCTGAATTTGGACACAGCTACTTTCTCATTTTTATGTCTGCCACCAAGCACAGAAACATCTGCACCTCATCACTGGCATAGACATACATACGTAGAAGCCGCATTGAGTGGGTTGACCCGTTGCTGTGATAATGATAAAAATAAAAAAAATAATGTAACTTAATTATAAATGTTAAATACTCCAAATATATTAGGGTATAGGCATCAAATCAGAATATGTATTTTCTAATGTTTTTAAAAGTGTTTACAGCTACCAATTGTTGTAACACTGTTACTATGATGATAAATGTCTACAATAACCACATCCTGACATATAGATATAATATCTCCTGGTTTTCTGAATTACAAAAAGCATTTTTATATTTAGTGACGTGTTACAAAAGAGACAAGAGGAATAGAACTAAACCCATCCACACCAGCTTAGATTAGATTAGATTAGACTAAATGTTATTAATCCCTTTGGGAGGATTTGTCATGGAAATTAAAGTTCCAGTAGCACTTTTGCATTATAGGCACACAATCAAGCACAGCAGTAGTCAGAAATATGCAAGAAATATAGAAGTCAGCATTTCTGTTTCCATGTCTCCTTTTTGTTTTACTTTGGCAGTCTTTGTATCATTGTACTCAGTCTTACTTCCCTTGTCTTGTTTGTTTGTGCGCCCTGTTTTGTCCTCTCCCCAATTACCT
Organism: Bujurquina vittata; assembly: GCA_015106715.1. Lineage (NCBI taxonomy): Eukaryota > Metazoa > Chordata > Actinopteri > Cichliformes > Cichlidae > Bujurquina > Bujurquina vittata. The sequence goes on from VUQK01031243.1 coordinate 5,742, forward strand.
CATGTGTATATATTGTCTGTGTCCTCCTGTTCTTTGTCATGTTGTCTCACTTAGCCAGTGTTTCCTGGTTCAGAGTTTCCCTGAGTACTTGTAGTTGTTTACTTATTTACTCCAGTTGAACTTTCCTAGTTTCAGGTTGCATGGATAGACTAGTAGACTTTGCTTTCATGCCCCATTTGTGGTATTGGGGTACTGCCATATCATTTTGTGGGATAACACTTTAATAACATATTCAGGGCACTTCTTGTAGTACTGTCAGTGAAGGATGTCAGCTTTCTGGGTTATCCCCAAAAGTTGCCAAAGTCATCAAAAAAGTTGCTAAATTTGTTGCTTTTTTGGGAGGAGAAATTACTAGTTGGGGTCTGAAAAGTCGTTAAGTTGACAACACTGAACGGGCATTTGTGCTCCCCCCTTTTCCATTTCTTCCCCCTCACTTTCTCGTTGGTCGTCCTTTTGCTTTCTGTAGACAACCTCAGCATGGCGCAGCGCCAGGCGATCAACCTTTGGCTAGAACCCTGCATATATCCCAAACTCCTCCTCTCCACCATGTCTAGGCATGGTCTTGAATGTTGTGTTAAAGAAAAAACGTGGTACAAGAACACAAGAAACACTTAATAATCCGACCTTTCTTCAACTTTTTTATTTTCTATTTCAATTCTTTGGATTTTATTGCATATACTTTTCACTTGTTTTTATTTAAGTGACTTTCTAGCTTTTCTGTTTGTATGGTTATAATTGAAACAAGAAAAAGAAAGAAAAGTTGAATTATAATGGGGAATAGGCAATAGGAATAGGAATAGCCTTTTTTTTCCCCCTTAGTTGTCTAGAGCCCTAATATATCCCACCCACTAAGAAGTGCCATTACGAAGAAATAATTAGTGTTATTCACTTCACCTGTCAGTGGTCATAATGTTGGTGGACAGGGCCACAAAAGTTCCTTAATCCTTCAGCTGGACCAGTATCTGTTCCTTTGTGCAAGAAGAAATAGGATAGGTTCTGACCTCCAGCAGGCCACTGATGTCAATGTCTCTGGCAAAACAATCAGAAAAAGACTTTTGTCAGAGAATACCAGAATTGGCAGGTGCACCAGAGGCTGAAATCCATGGACCAACTGTCAGACCCAACAGTAGTATAGTGGGTCCTGAGCTCCTTCTGGTGCACAACAATGCCGGGCCTCGTGTGGTGAGACTGTGCTGGCAGTTGATGGAGGATGAAGGAATTGATACATCTGACTGTCCCCCACCTCTGGGACATTATGTTTCAGTCAGTCCAACGTACCAGGTTACACCTCAGGAGCTCAATGATGGTCTGATCCAGATCTGGGATCCCCCAGGATGGAACTGACCGGGTCTGTTCCACTAGAACAAGCGGGTTCCCCTTTCCCCGATCTCACAGTGGAGAAAACACGATCATTAGTGTTGAGGGCCCAGTTTTCCAGATCTTAATCTTATTTTTGTTCAGTCGATGTGTGAGAGAGGCAAGCAGCAAGCAGAAAAGATGGGGAGGGCAGGAGAGAGATAGGATGCGACTGTCTCCGTCAGAGAGCAGGAGGGAAAGTGGACGTTTGGGATCATGAGCAAATCCTTTCTTTCTCCAAATTCAGCCTTTTAATCACATTGATAAAGGTTAATCTTTGTCTCATCAGTCCATAAAACTTCTTGGCAACTTCCTGCCTTGCCTTCCTACTCTTCTTGCTAATTACTGGTATGCATCTTCTGGTGAAGCCTCTGTGTTGGTGGAGTTGTCTGCAAAGAGTAGATTGTGATACTTTCACTCCTGCCTGCTGAAGGTTGTTGCTGATGCCACCAACAGTTGCTTTAGTCTTTCTTTACATCACGTACAATGTTTCTGTTATCAATTGCTGTTGTTTTCCTTTATCTACCTGTTTGACAGTTGTTACTCAGGACACAAATGATGACTTTCTTCCTCAAAACATTCCAAAAGGTTGTACGGATTATGGCCAGTGTTTGTGCAATGTCTATGATTGATTTTTTATCTTTTCTCAACTTCACAATCGCTTGTTTTCCTGCCATAGAGAGCTCTCTAGTTTTCATGTTGGTTACTCCTGCACAGTCTGCACAGGCAAAACCCAAACCTGAAACAGAGCATAGACATTTGGTACTATTTATTGTCTGAATAGTCAACACACAACGCAACAAAACACACCTGCTAGTCACTTGTTTTAAAACTTTTTCTCATGAGAAAAATGGTCGGGCTCATCTTCTGAACTGTGCATCAGATCCAGAAGTAAATACCAGGAAATAAAAGCTGGATTGTTGATGTTGACTGACAGAAATACACAATGTCACCATTAGCACATCTCTGCCATTTGAGAGAATAAATAGTCAGGGATTATGAATGAGGTCATAGAGCTTCAAATAACTCAAATGTAATGGCATATATTGTGCTGGCATGTAATTGAGAGGACAATAAGCTGCTTCATCCAGCAGGAGGCGACGAGGGGTGACGCGTATAGTGTTAAGGCTTTTCAGCTTGATTACAATCAGAGACCTTTTGTGTATCTCCCTGCAGGTTTAATTTTGACGAGGAAACACCGACCACCAACTTTGACACCTTTCCAGCAGCCATTCTCACCGTCTTCCAGGTAAATGTTAACAAAATCATGTTATTTATTGGTCGTACCAATGAACTGGATTGAAAAAGCAGACTTTGTCTCCCTTGCAGATCCTAACTGGGGAGGACTGGAATGCAGTCATGTATCATGGGATTGAATCCCAAGGGGGCGTGCATGGGGGAATGTTCTCCTCTATTTATTTCATTGTACTCACGCTCTTTGGAAATTGTATCCTGCCTCATTGATCCAGATAGATTCCCTTTTTTGTTAAATATTGATTCTGTCTTAACTATTTTTGATTGTTTTCCTGAGAACCTATATAACCAGACACACTCCTCAACGTGTTCTTGGCCATTGCTGTCGATAATCTTGCAAATGCACAGGAGCTCACTAAGGTACACTATTTCTTATATATTTCTTATATATATTCTGTCAAGTCTTTCACCTCTAGCCATATCTTACATGGCCTTTTATTTCACTTTCTCTTAATCCTTTGAGGTTTAAGTAATCACTGGTGACAACCAGAATTGTAACTCTAACCCAAGGTAATCAGAATATATAATTTTTGTTATTATTATTTTTTTCAAAAAAATCTCTGTTTTGGCCTTCTCCAAAACAAAGGGTTATGGTAGGACTAGAGTTATTGTTATCACTTATGATGAATTAGAGAGTTAAGACGCGGCACTGACAAGATTAGGCCTTCATAATGAATCCCTTTTGGATGAAGGACTCAGTTAATCAACTCACTTTAGAAGCTGCTGACACCTCACCCCAGTAAGGTTACAACAAGTTTACTCGTCACTAAAGAATATTATTTTAAGGATTTTTTTGCCAGTAAAGTAGACAATTTAAGATTAGATTTTTTTCAGTTCATGATATTAATGCTGAACCTACTGTATCTTGGATAATTTCATGAAAGAAAAAACATGTTTTTTAAAATTCCGATTACTCAAGAAACTATAGAAAAACTATTGCTATAAGTGTCAGAAGACACTTCCCTTGGTACTGACAGTGTAGATGGTAAAATAATTAAGATTTCTACTAGGTTGTTGTGTAGTCCATTATGTCATACAATGTATTATCAAAAGTGTTCAATCACCCATCCAAATCATTGAATTCAGGTGTTCCGATCATTTCCATGGCCATAGGTGTATAAAACCAAGCACTTAGGCATGCACACTGCTTCTACAAACATTTGTGAAAGAATGGGTCACTCTCAGGAGATCAGTAAAATGCATGTTACAGTGAAAGGATGTCATCCTTACAACAAGTCCAATCATGAGATTTCCTTGCTATTGAATATTCCACAGTCAAATGTTAGTGGTATTACTGTATAACAAAGTGGAAGCAATTGAGAACACCAGCAACTCAGCCACAAAGTGGTAGGCTACGTAAAATGAGAGCAGGGTCACTGACTGCTAAGACGCATAGTGCACACACCAACTTTTTGCAGAGTGGTAATTGCTACAGACTTCCAAACTTTATGCGGCCTTCAGATTAGCTCAAGAACAGTGCAATGAGAGCTTCATGGAAAGGGTTTCCATGGTTGAGCTGCTCAGAGCAAAAAACTGAAAAGACTCAGTCTTTTCAGTTCATGATGTAGGCTCATCATCCTCAGCCTACATCTCTGCCATCAAGGAAGCTGGTATGGAGTAGACTGGGGTCAGGCAGATGGGCTATGCAACAGCAGTGAGA
>VUQK01031254.1:2601-13035 GCA_015106715.1 Bujurquina vittata
TTTTTTTCTTTTTTTTTTGTTTATTTTTTTTTTTTAATTTTTTTTTTTTTTATTTTATTATATTTTTAAATTTTTTTTTTTGTTTTTTTTTTTTTTGTTTTTTTTTCAATTAATTTTCTAATCTTATCAGCTGTCAGTGAGCTGTGAAGCACTGACCTGCATGAAAGCTGCTGTACAAATAAAATCGGCCCGACTGATTCTCTGCACTGTAATTAAGCAATAATCAGAAACTCCTGAAGCAAGGTTACTGAAACACGCTGCGTCACACCTGATGCTTCACCTGTGGTCTCTAAACGAGTGCCAATCACAGCAGCTGCTGATTCATTTTCTGGTCACCATGCAGCTCTGTAAAATTTAAGCCTTATTAATTAAAGTGAAACTGCAGAACAAATAAAGAGGGTCCGATCCCAGGAGCTGTTTTTCACTGACTTTTATCCGTGAATCCGTTTCAGTTTACCGTGAGGCTGACCTGAGATGTTCTCTTTCGGGAAGCTCGGTGGTTTAACCAGAGCTGGAATCAGATGATAAGCTGATCTCACAGCTCATTATCATCTCTGAAGAAGCAGGCGGAACAAAACCTGCTGGAACCCAGCATATGCCGAAACTACGCTGCAACAGATCCCATTTTTATTTTAAAAGTGAGCTTCACATGAGCAGATGACAGTCTGGACATAGTTTATTCAGTTTATCTACTCTAACAGCATCCTCTGAAGTCTCACTGAAAACAGAAAAACACATTTGCAAAGATATGAATTGTGTGTGTGTGTGTGTGATTTTTGTGTTGTTTGTAGCTCACTTTGCATTATTGTATTTAAATTTTTAATAAAAAGGAATGAATTATTAACAGTAACTGTTTACATCTGAGAGCCAAAGTTCAGTGAGAGATAAATTTTACATTTTGCCAATGATGAGAGAGTGATTTTTAAATATTTCAATATTTTTTGACCTTTGACCTTTGACTTTAAATTAACTTATGTGTTCTTGGGCCACTTTGTGGGAATAGTTCCACAAAGTTTGATCAATTTCGGTTTAGAGTTTTTTAAGTTATATTTCTGACAGACAGCTCCACACACCTGTCAGTGATTGATCAGCCGGGAGAATCAAACCAGACTCCATACAGAAAACATTACATTTAAACACCTGCAGAAGTCAGCAGGAACTCAGGTGTGCCACACCTGGCACATCGGCGTGTATTATTGGCTGAGTGCCGGCCCTTGATAAAGCCTGTTTTGATCCGCAAATATTAGAAATGGAGTAATACTTCCTAATCTTTTGGCAAGGACTTTGTAAATTATTTTAAGGTCTACATTAATGAGAGAGATCGGGCGGTAGCTGGATGGGAGTGTTGGGTCTTTGCCTGGTTTAAGAAGCAGGCTAATGTTTGGAGATTACGTGAGATCTTTCTGCCTCTGCGCATCAATTGTATCCTCTTTTCATTTAATTCCAATTTTAGTTTTCTCAGGTTGTTAATTATATGCTCTTGTGATGAGGTAGTATAGACAGTTTCTAAAGATTACATTTTTGGTTCTAATTCTTACACAAGTGTGTTTTTATTTTTCTAATGTGAGCAGTAAGATATTATTCTGCCCCCCATTACTGCCTTTCCTGCTTCCCAAAGAACGCATAGTGATATTCCAGGCAGATCATTATGTTCTAAATATGTTGCCCACTCCTTTTTGGTTTAATTAATGAAATCTTGTTCTTTAAGTAATGATGTATTAAATCTCTAGTTCCTAATTGGTGGTGTGACTCTTTTCTGTGTCAGGGACATAGACACCAGTACGTGGTCACTGATAGTGATAGGATGAATCTGAATGTGTCTGTAATATCCACCGTGACCTGATCCCGGATAAGCGGAAGAGAATGAATGGATGGATGGAACATATTTAAATAAATAATAAAGTCAAACTGATCCTGGGTCAGAGCAGACAGATTCTTGGAGGAGGATGGAGTCAGACGATGCAGATGTGAAATCAGTCCTGAAAGAATTGTATGGTCTGCATGCGCAATTCAACAAACGCAGAACAAATAATCCTCTAATTCCCTTCAGCTATTCCAGAATGTATCGGCTCTAAGGCTGCAAGCATACTTTGATATTTTACTGCTCAGGGAATGTTCAGGAAGCTCTGAGTCACACAGAAAATAAACTTGATTTATTCCTTAAGTTGTGAAATGACAATGAAATACATGAGTCACAGCAACCAAAACATGAACACCCCAAGCTGAGTGCAATAAATCCAGCATCACAGCGCAGCACAGAGAAAAGAAGGAGCTCCATGAAAGCTCATCCAGCTTGAACTGAAGGCCACGTGCTTCATTTACTGTGTGGAGTCCACACATGAACCAACAAACCCAGGACCGGATTATTATCTGCTGCTCCTCACAAAAGTCTCCTGGTCCCCTCAGCAGCTGACTGTTGGTTTCAGCTGCATGCAGGCACTTGAAGAAGGTGTGTTGAAGAACAGGGTTAGGGTTAGGGTTAGGGTTAGGTAGAGACAGGTGGTAGTGACAGATTTGCTCAAGAGGGAAAATCAAACGGAAAATCGACCTGAATCCATTCCTTCACTGAGAACCGCACACATTTCACAGTTAATGAAGTTTGCTGTGGACACAGTGATGCTTTTATTGTGAAAGCCAGCTTCCTGACTGCCTGTCCTGTGCTCACAGTGAGTCAGCCTGAAGGAGGAAGGGTGTTGTTGTTTCATTCCTGCAGCCTTCGTCATGACTCCACCCTCAGCCTGGAAATCCAGTAGTTTGTCTCTTAGAGCAGCTCCACTGATGTTCCTGCAGCTGCTCACTGATAGTTAAAGGCTCCTCTAATATACTCCTGTTTATGATACTTACACACACACACACACGCACACGCACACACACACACACACACAAACACACACACTGCCCTCTAGATGCTGGACTGTCAGTCCTCAATCCCTCACAGAAACACAGTGATCTACACAAGCACGGAGGCAGAAGTGTGGAGATAAAAATAAAAATAAGGAGAGAGCAAAATGTCAGAAATTTAAAGTCAAACTGAGCCTTCAGCAAAAAACTGAAGCTGATGACCATGTCTCATCTGGATCCACTTTACTCTCCGGGTTCATGAAGCTTTAATTACCTCAGCTCTGCACACCTGAGAAACGAGAGCTCGGTCACAATGAAGCTGGATGATAACAGCCTGGAAATGATAAGCATTATTACTCTAAGCTTGGACACGCCCACCAGGACTGACATCCTTGACTCAGAACATCGATTCCACACCAATCAGACTGCCTGGCTCCGCCCCCTACGGTCTTGACTTCATCCAGCACTTTTTTACAACATCCTCTCCAATAAATCCTAGAATTTGACTCCATCTCAAGAGAGGTGAATTGAAGCAGACATCAAACAGCTACAGCCACCTGTCAGTCAAAGAGGCCACGCCCCTAATAATGCAAACTTTAAACAGGTGAGTTACAGAAACATCTTCCCCCTTACAACTGTCATGAAGGAGGAAATTAGCTGCAGAGACCAAAGCAGTTTCTGTATCAGGCTGTAAACATGTTTATTTCTGCTGGAAAGTTTTAACATGGAAGTGTATGGAGACTGACTCACTTTGTCACCCCTGCTGGACTCCAGGGGAACTGCAACTCTGGTACTTCCTGTTTCAAGAGGGTTACACTTACTGCAGCTGTTCTGCTTTTATTAAAGAATGTAATTATATGAACTGTCTCATCACAGTCTCCAGATGCATGAGCTGTTCTGATGCTTTAAGCTGGCAGCAGCTGCACAATCACTCAAACAGCCGCTGATTGGGTAACAGCAGCGAACATGAACAAACCCAAGACGAAGGCCATGGCTTCAGATTTTATTTTGATCATCTCATTCAGTGCGAATCATCACAGAAACCATGGTAACTATGACCAACTAATCATAATCATCACCTTAAAAGATTTAGTTCAGATTAAACGCAGAGCATATCCCCACAAAGTCCCATCATGCTCCTGGACTAGCGGCTGTCAGTTGATGGCGAGGCAGAGCCACTGCGGGAAGAGAGGAGGAGGTCAGTGATGATGTCATGAATGTCAGCCAATAAGAGAGACTGTACAGTTCAGGTGTGGTTTACCTGCTCTAGGTCGAGCTGGATCCAGCCTTGCTTCTTCTTGTCCAATGTTCTGAACATCTCTATGGGAGGAAATTTAAAAAAAAAAACACACATTTAAAAATGTATTTAGAAGCTCAAACTCAGAGCTGAGCACTGAGAACACTGGAGGGATGGGCAATACTGGGAATACTGAGAGCAATGCGAGCACTGCTGGTGAGTGCTGGTGACTCACTGAAGAGCATCTCCAGACGGATCAAGCAGCCAATAAAGCAGTCAAAGTCGATGGCATAGCTGCTGTCAGCATAGCGACTGACAATCTCCTGGATCACGGCGCTGTTAAGCTGGAACCCTGAAACACATGAGGAGCCACCAGGTGAGACCGTAACAAGCAGGTAGACCTTTCAAGGAGCTCTGGGTGCGCTCTGTCTTTTTCACCAACACGTTTGTAGGGTTACAAGCACATTTTGGAGTCTCACCAGCTTCAGCCAGAGCTGCTCTCATCTCATGACTGCTCATTGTACCAGACCTGTCAGAGTCGTGACTCTTAAAGATCTCCTGCAACATATCAGCAGCTTAGTGATGTGATGTTAACGGAGACTTTAGCTTTAACACTGCAGACACACACAGCTCTGACTTACCAGGTATTTCTGCATCTTTATCCACAGATTCTGGAACTCAAGCAGACCAAGTGTGGAGCTGCTGTCCATCTGAGGATCAGTTCAGGAACCACAGAGCACACCTGATCACCTGCAGTAACACTGGTGAGTCGTACACGGAACAATTTCTCATTTTCCTGCTTTGAGCCAATCAATATGATGATTGTCAGTAAGCAATCAAGCTGGGGTGGGTATTCTTGTGTCCCCTCAGCTTGCTGCCTGTACATCAGAGTTCTCACCGGTGGCTAAGAGGGTTGCTTCCTTGCGCCGTTGGGCCAGGGAATGGGTCCTGACTATTGCTTGCACTTATGCACTAAATGACAGTTCAGAGCACACACCCTTCTTGGAGTCGCTGGGCAGGGTGCCCAAGGGTGCTCCATCTGGTGATTCCATAGTCGTACTGGGAGACTTCAGTGCTCATATGGACAATCACAGTGAGACTGGAGGAACAGCTTGCCCGATATGAACACAAATGGTGTTTTGTTATTGAACTTTTGTGCAAACCACAGGTTGTCTTTAACAAACACCGTGCTTGAACATAAAGACATCCAAGTGCACATGGCACCAGGACACCCTAGGTCACCAGTTGATGATAGATTTTGTAATTGTATCGTATGCCAGGCAGATGACCCAGTCTGCAAGATCTTCAACTCCCACCTCTGGCAGAACGTCTGAGGGAGGCTGAGGACATTTAGTTCAAATGGAGCATGTTCCACACCTCCACTGCTGGGGCTGCTTCTCAGAGCAGTGGCTGCAAGGTGGTTGATGCCTATTGAAGTGACTCTGGCAAACAATCAGGCAACTCAGGAGGGGAAAGTGGTGCTCTACTCACACAGTTTATAGTGTGGATGGGGTGATGCTGAGGCTATAGTCAGGTGGTGGAAGGAATACTTCAAGGACCTCCTTAATCCCACTGCCACACCTTGTGTAGTGGAAGCAGAGTCTGGGGATGAGGGGGACGACTCACTCATCACTTGGGGTGAGGTCACTGAGGTGGGTAACCATTTATCGCCGGGGAATCGCTGCTGAAGTGCCGGTTTCCTGGGGCCAGGGGCACATCCATGACATGACGGATGGATGGATGGATGGATGGATATTGCTATAATTTTCTAGAGGGTTAGGATTTTGAGTGACTTTGGTGTAAAGGATACATCCAGCAGGCTGATGATGTTACGGCAGGTCTGCAGCCTGAAACCATCGGTTTTAACATCTGACCCTGAAAACAGAGAAGACATCAGCCGGACTATCTGAAGCTCTGCTACTGAAACGTTAAATTCTTCTTACTCTGAGTGACCACTTTGTCCAATATCTGCTGGAGCTCGAAGGCCGAGATCTCAGAGTCCTGTGAAAACATTAACACATGTTTTTTTTCTCCATCGGATGGACACGAAGCGAAGCTGTGTGAGAGTTTATAATGTAAAAAATATTTTATTACATTTCCAGATATCTGCATGAAGAGGTGTTTGAAGTGAGGATCCACCGAGTCGTGTCTGACGTCAGGCTGGAAGGAGAAAACGTGTAATGTTGGTAAAATTCAAACTAAAAGGATTTAAAAATGTTGCACTGGTTTCCATCCTTATGGGAATGAAACTCAAATATCTTGGAGCATCCAGCTCTGATCTGTTTCTAAAAACTAATGTGTGTGTGTGTGTGGGGGGGTGCGAACCTCATGGATATCAGCATCGACGTCCTCCTCCAAGGGGCTGAAACAGGAGAAGTTCAGGAGAGTTCAGACTGAATGAGCAGTGTGACCCTATCACCCTGAGGTCCTCAGTACCACCCTGACCTGGTGTGGGCCTCCTTCTCTGTGAACACCCTCAGGATGAAGCTGCCTTTGCGGTGCGGTTCGAAGGTGGATGGGATGATGGCGTACTCTCCGGGTGGCAGTTTGAAGCGATCACACACCTCCCTCAGGTTGATGAAGTTGTGACTGCGAGCCACAGATTGGCTCCTCAGGAGGACGTCTGGGCCCAGATGGATGTTAGTACGACCTTTATACTGACCACAGAAGAAGTTCAGACAAATACGATGAGACGTGATCAAGATAACCTGAAAATGGATCTCTGATTCCTGCTGAGGCATTTTATCATTAAGAAACACCTGATTTATCTTTATTAACAGGTTACATACCTCAGGTTTTAAAGATGACTGGAATTAAATATTTACTTTCATAGTGTACACCTGATGCAGGTGATTTAACCATGTATTGCACTCAGCCCTGCAAACCTTAGAAACATGGTGTCTAACCACATATTCACTCTGGACGGCATTACCCTTGCCTCCAGTAACACTGTGAGTAATCTTGACCAGGATATGTCCTTCAGTGCACCTATTAAACAAATATGTAGGACTGCTTTCTTGCATTTGTGCAAGACTTCTAAATTAGATAATAAGCCTTATAGATTATATAAATAGAAATAATGTAGCATACACCCTTGTGTCTGTGTCTGTTCTAGGATGTGGTTACAAAAAGTATTTGTAGAAATCTTAAAGATAATCCCAGAATATCTCTTACAGAATTCTTACAATAGTTTTGATTTAATGAGTATTGTTAATATTGAAAACATGTTTTTACTGGAACTTGTATGATATCTTTACTAACCCAGCGGCGACTAAAAGGATTTGGATCAAACGTCACTCTGGTGGAAACTCTTTAAAAAGTTGCGCCTTTTTGGCAGGAAGAACACATTTCATGAGTCTGATGTGATTTTGTGTGTACTGTGTTTCAGAGTAAGAATGTTTCCATGCAGGTAATGATGGATGACGCCAAAATGTCACCTTCTAACCCGGTGCAGTTGGAACGTGGGTTAGAACATGGAGCTGGAGATGTGTCAGGACAGGTTTGTTCAGATGGTAAAAATGTGATGAATCTGTTTCCAGTGGAGCTCACCTCATTAGGAACCTGCAAACAAACAGACACACAAACATCTGCAGACGCTCTCCAAGCTTCTCTTTGCTGCAGCGCTACAAAGACATCAAAATGTTTTTGATGTTTGAGCAGACCAAACCTTTATTGAGCCACATCAAACCTAAACAGGAAGTGATCAGCTCAGTGTCAGGTGTGGTTGTACCTCATAGATGGCGAAGCCGATGGTGTTGAGGTCACGTCCGAAGCGTCTCTCTCTGCGAGCGTCTTTCTGCATCAGTCCAATGAGGACAGTGCAGCCTTCCTCACCATCATGAGGATCGTCATCCACGTCTTCCAGCCGGATGAAAAACTGAGGGTTGGAGCAGAAGGTGGCTGCGGAGGAACATGAGCTCACTTTACCTGAATGCTCTTCATCACTGACATATCAAACTGTCATCATCTTGGGCCTGTACAGTTTTAATAAACCCATCGCTTCCTGTGGCAGTGAAGAGTCATACCAGGGTAGTTCCTGCAACCGCCAGCAGTGGATCCCACCCTCCACATTCCTTCAAACTCGGCGTAGTTCCAGCGGCCAACCTGGTCGCTTGTCAGCGTGTCAGGTGACAGGTTACAGATGTCGAGGTGGGAAAAGTGAAGCAGGAAATCACGGTAGGACATCCTGCAGCCGGCAGAGAGAAGCATGCTCAGTGTGCAGCAGCTACAGACATCGTTACAGTTCAGACTCCACCCACCAGAACTCCCCATCCTCGGCGCAGTGATCGAGCCTCCTTTTCTCCTCTGCCGGAACACCGTCCCACTCCTTCGAGCTGAGGCACAGGAAATGCACTGAAACCACAGCAGAGCCCTCCATCACCACAACCTCTGACCACTGTGATCACCTGGACTCACCTGTCACTCCAGGAGCCCGTCCACTCCACCTGACCCCAGGGGTTCCTGATCCGGATCAGCTCCACCCGAGAATCACAGTGATGCACCTGCAGAACCTCACAGTTGTGAATATCCATCCAGCTGTTTCTGTTCACATGCAAGTGGATTCTGCCTCACCTGCTCTGCTGCCGTGATGGAGTAGGCGTGGCCTTTAACCAGCTTCTGACTCGTGATGGCCTCCGTATCATATGAGCTGGAAATCTGAAACATGAAAATCTTTTGTGCAAACATGGTCCAAGTACTGATGGCTCTCACTTAGAAAGTCCTACACCAGCAACTTATCAGTGACGAGGCTTTCCACAGGCCACTGCACTCTAGCCACGTGGTGTGGACTCATTCTTACATCATGCTTCTCTACTCAACTTTGAGATCTCAAAGAACTTCAAGATATTCATTCACCCATTCATGCAAGCACTTTCTATCTAACATTCATACACACAAACACATCAGAGAGCATCTCAGGGTTCAGTATCTTATCCAAGGATACTTTGGCATACACACATGGGGCCGTCAGGGATCAAATCACCAACCTTCCAGTTAGCAGGTGACCTGTTCTACCTCCTGAGCTAAAAAGCAGAGCAAAATGGGGGGCCCACGGGAAATCAGATTATTTACTCAGAATCAGTATTTAGATTTATGCAAAAATTATAATCCTACTTAAATATCTAACAGGTTGGAGAATCAAGGTAGCTAAAGTAAAATGGCACAGTGCTCAGAATCCTACTGATTATTGTATTACTGGAAAGCGGTTATTGATCCTATGATGAGTGTGTATGTAAATCTCTTTAATGTTGCAGCTGGTGATGAGTTTAATTACTTATATTTCATTACCTGCTGTGATTAAAGGAACAGCTGAAAGTAGCAGCTATATATTACTTTGTAGCTTGATCTATAATAATGCGATTAATAAGAAACTAAAGCTTTAAAATTAACGGATGGAAGACAAAACAAAATATTTGCATCCAAAAGACTGTGGAGCAAAGACTGTGTGTGTGTGTGTGTGTGTGTTTTTTTACATCGATGGAGCAGCCGAGCAGCGAGCCGAGCCTCAGAGCTTTCCTCATTATGTGGAACAGGAAGGGCGGTGCCTCCTTCAGGTCGTAGCTCTCTGCGATCCCTCCAGTGAAATCCTCGAAGCCCTCGATACTTGAACCGCCGCTCAGAGCTTCGTAGGAGCTGTTAACCCTGCAGACAGAGACCAGGGATGGTTAACCCTCATCATAGTTCACACACTTCAAACCTGCTGAGTTACACTGAGAGGAAACTCTGATTGGTCAGAGCTTCACAAACCGGCAGCAAGCTTTCAAATCAGACTGCAAAGATCTGAAAGCTGCACTCGAGTGAGCCACCTTCTTGGTCTGAGGACTCGAGCAGCAGCAGCATCAGTTGGCTGGAGTTGTCTGGTTGGCCCGTGAAGACCTTACCACTGGAGCTGACTAAAGATGAACACATGGACGAGTTTTATGAGAGAAAACCTGTTCTGGTCTGAGACTAAGGTCCAAGGACTAAGGACTTCTTGGTCCCAGCTCCAGAAGGGTGCTTGGTGCGTGTCACTGAAAAAACAGCCGCAGTGAAGCATGGTGTTTGTCTTGTTTGTAGTTTGGAGCAGTCAGTTCTAACGCTAAACCTTCAAGCTTCTGCTAGAAAGCTGAAGATGACGAGGAGTTTGACCCTTTAGCACAACAATGAGGCAAAGCATCTATATATCAACAGAAGCCATTCTTCAGACATGAATCCAGCTGAAAATCTACAGAGAGGCCTGCAGGGGGCGCCCTCGCAATCTGACAGGTTCAGAGCTTTGGTGAGGAAAAGGAGAAGTCAGCGTGGCGTGATGACAGACTCCAGGAAGGAGGTGTGAAACCTGCAAGCAGCCGGAATGCAAGTTAAATCTGAGTGGCTAA
>VUQK01031255.1:15335-26743 GCA_015106715.1 Bujurquina vittata
ACAAGAAATGATTAGCTGATGTTATGGGACTAGTTGGTCTTTTTATGGGTGCATATGATGAGAGAGAAAAAAAACATGCTCAGTCAACCTGACCTCTAATTGTCACTTTTTTTTTTTTTTTGGTTTCATTTTACGCAGCCTGCAAACTAATCGTGTGGAACAGGAACACACCCAAAGTTTAAAGTTCCATTTGTACGACTGTGTGCAGGAAAGCTCTGACATGTCTTATCATAGCGCGTACTTCCCCTACAGATATGCTGAGTGTTTTCAAATGTGTACACAACACACAATTTAAACTTTCTGCAAAGCACGAACAGGAAAAGCTAACCCGGTGTTCACCGAGGCCTCGAATTACCGTCTGAAAATCAAAGCAAAAGACGCCTGAATGTGTTTCTGCTTTTGCTTCCTGCAGTGCGTTGGGCTAAGGAGTGCACTGATGCGTTACTGCTCAGACACGCTGTCCTCAGAGCTTGAAAATGTTGTCGGGGCAGTCTGGAGGCCTGACCCAGTACAACAGGCTGGGGCAGGATACTGTGAAGCCAGCCGCATTACCGAGTATTTTTGGACTCGTTGGGGAGGACGCTGCCCGCTGCATTAACACCATTTGTTCTCCCATTCCTTTGAAACAATTAATGACTGTAAGCCCAGCAGGCCGGAGCAGCAGCAGCTGGCTCTCTAAAATAGCTGTGTGATGCAGATTGGTAGCTTGCACTGCTCTCTGACTAAATCGCCAAACTTCCTCGCCACATAAATATCTGTTCCAATTAAATGTCATAATTATAACCTCAATGTGAGGTTTTGGGGCTCTTTCCCAGGAGGGCTGTTACAGATTACGTCCTCAGTATGAGATTTTACACATTTCTATGACTGATGGCCGACAGCAGGAAGTAAATGAGGGAATGCTTTCTGATTAAACATCTTCAGTGGCTTCATCGTCTATTTAAAAGCAGGGGGGAACAGGACATAATGGCAAGGCAGCGAGGAGGAATGAACAACAGCAACAGTGGGACACTGTTGTGGTTACGTGATTGTCAGGTTGCCAGACTGATTCCCTTTTGTCAAATGATGAATCGTGTTTTTGTGTGTGGAAGCCCAGGTGCCTCTGCCCTGCTTGTTTGCCAAGGAAGGAAACTCAAAGGGCAAAGATATTTTCACACTTTTCCTGATTCCACTTCCCTCTCTCTCTGCTAGCCGCGTCAGCTTTCTGCGTGCGCGCAAATCAAGTTTATGTGTCCTGTCTTTGTGCGATCCTCAGGTCATTTCTGCTGTAGCACTCAGCGGGGATTTCTAACAACTATCAGTTCTACAGCACATTGCGCTTCACTTTTTGGACACAGTTTATGTGTCTATAAAATGATAAATACAGTGTTTAAATATTGTATATAAGCATTATTAATTTATCCTTTTTCAAGTAACACGTCAGATGTGTTCTGAGATTCTAGTGTCTGGAAAACAAAACAAAGTGTACAGAAATCCTGCACATTGTTACTTCTTACTCTTGTACACACTCAGTGAAACAGGACCTTACTGTACCTTTAGCAGTACAGTTGTATCTGTACCTTATGGAGACCAGTCTTGAACATGTGGTAACAATTTTCTACCTTAATGTAACATTATAAGTGTAGACTTTTTTTTTTTTTTTAAAGAATGTGGACAATTGTTACCAGTTAGTTTAGTTTGTTTTGTAATTGTTCACTCACAGATGACATGGACATCTACCGTTAACTTTGGTGCTCGGAAACGTACGCTCACTGGGCACTTCATTAGTTACACTTTGCAAGTACTGGGTTGAACCTCATTGTGCATTAAGAACTGCATTAATCTTCATGGCATGGATTCAACAAGGTGCTGGAAACATTTTTCACAGATTTCCATCCATATTGCCACGGTAGCATCACACACACACGCGCACACACGCGCACACACACACACACAAACAGTTGCTGTACATTCGTCTGCTGCACATTCATGACGTGAATCTGGGCGGCATCCCAAAATGTGCTCTATTGGATCTGGTGACTGCGGAGGCCACTTGAGTGCAGTGAATTCATCGTCATGTTCCCGAAACCAGTTTGAGATAACTTTGTGACGTGGTGCGTTATACTGCTGGACGCAGCCATCAGAGGATGGGTACACTGTGGTTATACGGTCAGCAACAATCCTCAGGCACTGAAACAGCACTGACATGCTTCAGGGTTTGACGTGTTGTGCATCCAGGTATGTTTGTCTGCATACCGCGGTTGTAATTAGTGGTTTTTTGAGTTGCTGTGGCCTCAAAGCAGTCTGGCCAGTCTCCTCTCACCTCTGGCGTTCCCAATATTTTCTCTTTTTCAGACAATTCTCTTTAAATTCTAGAGATGTGCAGGAAAGATTAGCAGTTTTGCAGAAGATTAGCAGTTTATGAAAGGCCAAAAAACATGCCACCTTCAAAGTCACTTATATCACCTTTCTTCCCCATTCTGGTGCTGACCACGAGTGGCTAAAGACATGTATGTAATGAAATGGGAAGTGAATGGATATGCACATTTTTGCCTTTAAACACAGTAGATGTAATAATCTTGAGGTTCAATAATTAGTCCTAGGGGGCAGATTTGTGTGGACTGTATGTTTAGGGACAGAAATGCACCCTGTTTCTGAGAGCGCGGTATCCTGAGTGAAAGGCGAATTATGGTGTGTAGATGTCCTGTCCAGGGATTATCCATTAACCCCTTAACCTCAGATGGTGTGCGTGGCACGGGAACACTCACACATCAACTGCAATATCTCCTCCATACAAAACCTCCCACTCGTCATTGCTTTTACACTGGAAGCGTATCAACTGCCTGAGGCATGATCGAGACTGGCAGTTATTTTCCAGTTCGGGAGGCATGCAGCTCAACACGGTACAAAATGTTCTACCAAACTGAATTTGCTACAACCAGTGAGAGCGCAACAGAGTGGGAGGGGCGGCCGGTTCTAGGAAGATTTCTCCACACTGTAAATCCTCGTGTCAAAGTTTGCTTTTTTAATGACATCCTCGGTGTTGCTAACCACGGTCACACCCTCGAAACACCCTGAACGCAGGAATGCAAGTTACTGTGGAAACTCAGGCTCTTTAACTGTGCGAGGATTATTTCACACCTCCTCGTCACCGATTCAACTGTCACAATTTGTTAGAGTGAAGATGGTTATAAATGCCACAAGAACCGAGAGCCTTGCCCTCTGCTGTGGAGAAGAAGATATCCTGAAGCTAAAGCAATCATTTTTTTGTTGCAACTGGCAAAACAAGTCTCACCATAGTTGCTAAATGTAATGATTTGAAAGTGTTTGGTGGGATCTGATCTTTGATTAGAGTTGCAGTTGGCTGAAAGCCAGTGGCACAGATGAATGACCATCACTAGGCAATGTTCTGTTTATCAGAGGTCTAAAACACACACGAATGGAACAGAAACATTGTATTTGATGGTGAAATGTTTGGATCAGTCAGCAACATCGCGTCTACTTCAGGTACACAGACTAGAATTACCCAACGGCAGTTTGTTTGAAATATAAAAGCACCTTTAAGTCTTTTAGAGTATATGTAAATGATGTTTCTCATGGGGTTATGTCTCCTTGTGTGTTGCATGGTGAGCTTATTCAGACAGGCCTCTGGAGGCCCGTGTGCTGGAGCGGCGGGGGTGCAGTGGTTGCTTGACAGCCAGAAGGCTTTGGTTTTAAATCTGCTGGTTGTCTGTGGAGCTTGTAGAGATGTTAAGCACTAACAGATGGCCTTCACTTTCAAACCCTTTTAGACATGAAGGGTGGGTTTAAGTGACATGAAAAGCAAGTTTTTTTCACCTCCTCACTTTTTAAGCTCATCTCAAAGTTGAGTTGGTGTCTGGCAGTCATCCTTTCAACAAGGTTTCACTGGGTGGGATACTTCATGAATCCGCAATTACCAGAATATCTCTCTCCCGTGTTTTACAACCCGTCGTAACTCCCACGCTGTGTGGTTAACCATGTGAGAGGATATATTTGAATCCAAACCTAACCATTCAGTTTTGGTGCCTAACCCTAACCAAACAGTGACAGAAAAGGGGAAAAAAAAAACAGAAAGTGTAAAAATCCCAGGTTGGACTCAAACTGCTCTTGTCACTGCCCAGCATCAATTTCCAGTGTTATTCTTGATAAAATTGAATTCTGGAACGGTGCCCTACATGTTGGAAAATGAGAGTACTCAGTGGGTGGCAAAGTGGTGCAGTTGTTGCTGTTGCCTCATAGCAAGAAAGTCTTGGGTTTGAATCCAGCAGTGACTGGGTTTTCTCCAAGTGCGCCAACTGCCTCCCAGAAACATGCGTGCTGGATTCATTGGTATGAAACTGACTGCAGTTGTGTAGTCGACTGTAGTTGTGAATGGTTGTTTGCCTGACTGAGTGGCTCTGCGGCAACCTGGTGACCTGTCCTGGGTATCTCTCACCCCCTCGCCCTGTGACGGCTAGGATTTTGAGATAAATTAATGTTTTTGTCATCATCAAAATATAGGGTAAAATTTGTTGCTGAGAGTCTACCAACAACGCACCAGATGTCCCTGGAAGTTGTTTTCTGACTAAATCTGGTCAGTCAGTCATATATACTAAGTAGTGATGGAAATCTGGGTTACGTTTTGCTCCAAATGTATCACAGAGGCTGTCCGATTTGGACCCATATACCCATGATGTACTGAGTATTTCTGCTTCACTCACTTCTTTTCATTCTCTGTGTTTATGCACCACTCTGCATTTCATCACGAGTTATCATTGATCTCTGTATGCATCCCCCTCCCCTCACCCCCAAACTGGTCAGGGAGATGACTGCCCCTCCCTCAGCCTGGTTCTGCTGGAGGTTTCTTCCTGTTAAGAGGGAGTTTTTCCTTCCCACTGTCACCAAGTGCTTGCTCATTGAGGGTTGTTGCATAAATTATGCAATGAAGACTCAGATGCCTTGTGCTTAAAGTGGGCTATGATTATGTTCATGGCCCACTTCAGTGGTGCAGTGGTTAGCATGGTTGCTTCACAGCATGAAGGGTCAAGCATCTTTCTGTTTGCGTTTGTGGTTATGAACTGGTTAAATGATTCGATTTTTAGTTATGATGTATGTATCCAAGATGTGCTGAGGTAGCTTTTTTTTCCCCCAGTGGCAGAAACAAGCTGCCATATAAAGTTCAGCCTAATAGTTTCAAGAATGATTTTGCATGCAGACTACATACCGTATCCCCATGAGTCTTACCCAGAGACACACTGTACAATGCATTTGGTGTTTTAGTTGTTGTATGCTGGTAGTTATTTATACTAATAATTAGCCTCATTAATTAGCCTTGCTGCAAGAAGTTGAGACATGAAATTACATTAACAGTGAAAGCTGGAGGCCAGTATGGATAGGACTTGTAGTCCTATGAGCTTCACATTGGACATAAATGAGTCACAGAGAAATCGAGTCAAAATAGGACTGAAGGTGAACGTAACTGTGAGCACATGTGCCACAATGTCTAAATGCCTTTTTTGACCTTGAGTGAACAGTTAATGCTCTCCTAGCTTCCACTGCAAGTGCTTAAATACAGACTGTTTCACCAAGAAGCTTCTTTTAGGAGGTGGGGACGCGTTTGGTGCACTGAAGGGCACTGCTTGCAGAAAAAAAAGCAGTTAATACACATGCGTGTTCTTGCATGGCTGTGACAGGAATGTTTGTGTCAAACTGCACCGCTGCACTTTCCCATAAATCACTCTCCAGAGGGTTTGCTTATTCTGCTGAGTTTTAAGATTTACCCTGTTGTGTACTTAAAAAGGAGAGTGCAGTACATGCGTACTTGCAGCCTGCTTATTATGCAAGGTTATCATGACAGGATTCATTTTTCTTCCCCCAGTCTATTGAGAGCTAGTGGCCTATTTACATGTGAATTCCTCCCGCAGCCCTGGAGCCTCGCTCAAAGCAGCGAACAGGGCCACCTGCAAGGAGAAAGTGGGGACGAGGAGGAGGAGGAGGAGGAGGAGGAGGAGGGAGATGCTGTTTGAGGAGTTACAGAAGTGCACTACTGTTTCTTTGAAGAGAAGAAAAACTGGTTTCATTCCTCCTTAGGATACATAGAGGGCTAGCTGTGCCAGAGAGCGCCGAGGGAAAACAGGCAGAAATGTTGTGTCGGATACACTGATTTTTATTTAGTTAATGTTAAAGCAGGTCGTGCAAATGCTGGAATTTCAGCAAAAGATTTTCATTGGTGTTATAGATTTCATATTCAGGCCAGAGAAAAGGACACATGGTAGGAAAGTACTTCAGTTTTTTATAAAACGATTAACCTCGTCTCCTAAAATACTTGACGACTAATTTACTTCACCAATAAAACGTAAACTTTATTATGTAACATTTAAGCTGTCATTAGATCTAAAGCTTCGAGTGCCGAGAAACTGAAGCCGGCAGCTGTCTGCTCGGCCTCATGTCTTTACACCGGGTCTCTAAATTGGTCACCTTTGGCTTAGAGATGAGCACAGCACGCATTGAGGTCCACACTGTTCTTGTAAATTCAACCCACATAAATATTGTGCGATTTAAAACCGCGGTGAACAAAAAAAAAAAAAAACAAAGAGTTGCATCGAATCTTTGGAAACAGTTGTGAAGATTTTGCTGAAACCCCCAATTTATGAAAGCTGAGTGCTGCGCTATCATCCAGTGCACACCTGGGAGACGTTTGTACTTACAGTTTGGTGTAATCTGCACTCAGACATGCATGCTTTCTATCGAGCACCTTCATGGGGAGTCAAATTCAACTTTTTTTCTTGTCTTTTCCTTAACTTACACATATAAACCACTCGGCTGTATATTCAGGGACACCAAACAAAATCTACTGTGCATGAAATTTGTAGCAATTTTTAGTTAGAGATTTTTGATAGAAATAAAACATATTTTAGTGCATCATTATCCAAGCCAATCAAACCCAAATGGAGTCACTGGGACTACATGCAGATCTAACTGATGCAGGCATGACTGATGTGTTTCAGCAGTGGGGTTTTTTTTTTATGGGCGCTGGATTGTTGACAGTGTTCATGTGATGACATTCCTCAGTTCAGCCTGTGTGAAAGCCTCTTTGTCGAGGTGATGATTACTCTTTCACTTCTCAGTCTTCATCTGAGAGCGGACGGCTGTCGACAGCTGGAATGGGAACACGGGAAATCTGTACGCTCGTGGGTGCGTGCATAAGACGAGAAGCAAATTACTTTTCCATTCTCTCTTTCATTTTGACCTTGAACTCTGGGATGCACAGTTGCTCTCACTCAACATCCATGACGCACCCACGTCCACACACAAATGTGGCCCACAAAGAGCCCCCTCCAGCGTGGGTTATTGTGAGGCACAAGCCTGTGAAATCTGTCTTTGGTCTTGTTTGGGTATGAGGGATTAGGGTGGGTTTAGGCTGTGGTCCCCAGCGCTTTATGTTGGCACAGTGACTGACAGGGAAATCTGTGGGGAACAGTGGACTCGGATTTTTTCGGCAGCGTTGAATCTTTCCACAGATGAAGGGTGCCAGAATCAAGTTTAAAATACAATATCGATTAGTATTTAAGAATTTAGCTGACAGTGAGAGATTTCTCTACTAGAGTAGCTTTGCATTAGCTACTCTATAATTAGCTGATATTGAGCCTTGGTGCAGCTCTTCAGTTTGTTTTAGCTCACTTTTACCTCCCTTTAAGACAACGGCTCTGATTGGTTGCCATCAGCAAATCAAAGGTTGGAATAGCAGGTGGGTGGGGCTTCTGTGTTCACTGCCTGAGCTTTATGCGCGACTTGACCCTGTTAGAGATATCAATTTTCGTGTCTTCAAGAGTAGAAAACGCCCTGAAAGCTCTCATTAAGACAGTCTGAAACTCGAGCTTTGGGCTCTGCTTACACTGACCTCATTACTTTCAAGTTTGGCGTTCTCGTTAGCATCCATTATATGTAAAAGGATTTCTCATGACAGAAAATAAGCAAACACATAATTTACACTGCTCAGCATTAAGCATTTTAATAATCTGGAAGCAAATCTGAGCTCTTCAGCATTACACTGAAAGAACACATAAAACTAAGTAGACTGATTTAGGTAGCGATTTAGGGCTCAAACGTCTCTTACTGTTTCTGCTTCCTAACTTTCCTAATTCGTGTGCCGCGAGTCGGTTCATTTGTCAGGAACCTTTTTGTGAATAAGGACACAGGACCGCTGCTATGTCTAGACGCTCTGCCCTCCTTGTGCTAATTGAAATTCAAATCAGACACTGCGTGTGATTCACCTTAACGCCTCTCAGTGATGTCAGCCCTGAAAAGAACTCCCCAACCAACGCAAGCCAACTTTGTTCAGACAAAGGTCACGTGAATAACTTCTCTCTCCACATATTTTAATTGCATGTCTCTTTAATCAGACGAGCGGGGGAGAGGGATAAAATGCAGCCAAGTGGGGTTCAAATGGATATTTTAGAAGCACATGCTATGGGTACTGTAGTATACTGTGTCACGTGGGTACTACACAGGACTGAGGTGCAGCACCTACTGTGCCACAAAGATGGTTTTGTTTGTTTGTTTGTTGTTTGTATTTTGTGAACAGAATACAAATGAAACTTTGTCTCATTGCAATTAGTTTTTTTTTTTCCATGTCTGTGAAAGACTTCAATTAAACGTCTTTCAAAATGCTGCATGTTCAGTTTTCTTCGGCAAATAGCAAAGAGATACACATTTGTTCGGCAGCTCTTGCCCAGAACATTTTAACCCTCACCATGGCCAACTATGACCTTGACTATAACGCTCGATTTGCTAGCCTGCCAACGGTAAATAAGCTGGAAGGCTACATTTTAATGTATCTTCTGACTGTATGCAGATCTGGCATCGTGAAGGTGTACAATCCAGTATCCTTATCGTGTCAGTGTTGGTACTTTAAGGTTACAGTTTCGCAATGTGGAGCCAACATTGCTGTGCAGAGAATGTGTAAAATGTGTTGAGAGAACGCGGCCTTAAAAGCAGAACGTGCAGCCATTGAATCCAAGTGTCACCAAACAGGACACAGGAGGTCAACTTCCACACAAAAAGTAAGCCTTTAATTTTTGCTATTAATAGAAAGCCCAATGTATCAGTGTCCACGAGGGGAAGGAATAACTTCATGGAAATTAGACCGGAACCGGAGCTGCCTGAAATTTGAACTCTTCATAGTAAAGCAGCAATGAAATCACAAAGTCAAACACAGGATGGCAAATTGGAGATTTGTCACTGTAGGAAAATCCTGCATGTGGACAGAAACCAGAGACTCAGAAATTAATCCATTCATTTTCTTCCGCTTATCCTACACTACAGTGGTGCCTACTGTCTCACCACAAAATGAAGGTCCTGGCTTTGAATCCATTAACAGCCTTCCTGTTTGCAGTTTGCATGTTCTCCACATGCTCGCGTGGGTTTATTCTGGGTGCTCTGACTTCCTCCTACAGCCCGAACACATGCATGGATTTAGGTTGGTTGGTGATTCTATGGTGTCAATGGTTTTAGTCATGCAAAAACTGTCCAGGGTGCGCCGAGCCTTTTGCCCTGTGGCTGCTGGGACAGGCTCCAGCCTACCCCATAAAATGATAGCAACTCAAAAATATTCAGTCCTTATAGTATTTCTGCATGCCTCAGACTAAATTCAGCTCTTTCACTAACTGCTCACAGACTGGGTCGAACCTTTACACACATGTAGTTGCAAATGGAGTCAAAATAAATGTGAAATTTGAAGATAATAACGTTGATGAAAAGGTTTAAACTACTTTCAGCTTCAAATTCAGACATGATGGAATGAAGAATGAAGATGTTCAAAGTTTAGCTACTACAACCTTAAAAGTGTGGATTTCAAATGGGGGAGTAGTTTAAAGACCTTGATCAGATGGTTGCAGAAGGTCTCAGTAGTTCTGTTATATAAGCAGGGGCTCTTTCTGTGATTAATTATTTTTTCTTATGCTATTATTATTTTTGAATTATAAATTCCCCTCAACGCGATGGAAGGGTGGCAAAAATCGTGGGAATAGTGGGATTATTGTTAGCAGTGTAGCTGCCGTACCAGTCAAGACGGATGAGTTGAGCATGTGAAAAAGGTTGATGACGCTGAATAAACTAAGCACAAAAATTCATGTTTGGCAGATCATTGCTGTGTTGTAATAATGCTTCTTCGCAAAAAATTTTCTAACACTGGAAAAATTGTTCATTTCCCTTCAAGGGTGTCACATTTGCAAGGACAATGCAGTTGAGTGTGTGGGTTGTGCCCATGAAAAACCTGCCAAATCTTCTCTGCCAGCGCCAAACAGCTTATTCTGCTGTTGACTCTTGTTTTTGAGCTGCTGACAATCAGGCTCGTCATCATCGGAAGGAATCTTAATGCAGAGAGACATCGCGATGAGATCCTGCAACCAGTGGCAATCCCACATCTCCACGGTCTGGGATGGAGCTCTATCCTCCCTCCACGATGGCAGCGCTCGCCTCCACAGAGCGGGGTGTATCAGAGACTACCTCCAGAATTTGGGAGTGGAGAGGATGGAATGGCCTGCCTGCAGCCCCGACCTCAACCCCCCTGAACACTTGTGGGATCAGCTGGGGTGTGCTGTTCATGCCAGAGGGACCAACACAACCGCACTGGCTGGGAATGGGATGCCGTCCGGTGCCAGTCGGTTGCGGCTTTGGATGGTGCTTCCACATGCTGCTGAGGACCCTGTTTGTTAATTGAATACATTTTAAACTACCAAAATCCCCTTTTTTATTCAGACTTTAATCATCCAATCCAATAAATGGCACAAAACCAGAGTCAGCAGCAGAATAAGCTGTTTGGCATTGGCAGATATGACTGATGGGTCAGAACATCACCGTGATGACCGATCCAGTGCAACGCAGTGTCCAGTTAGTAAACAGTTTGGTAAACTAACTTATGGCGCAATCGTATTGATTCAGTGAATTCTTTTTATTTAGAGACTTCAAATTTTCAAAAAGGAAAGTTTGAACTTCAGAAACCAGTTGAAGGATTTCAGCCTTTGTCATTGGCTGATGAATGTCTTGACCTTTTCTTTCCTGCCTTTGGAGACACCAAATATAGCAGCTCTCCTTTTTCTCAAATCAGATTGTTCTTATTGGAATCACACTGGACTATAATGAAATCTGCAGTGAGTCCTAACAGACACCATTTCATCCCAGCAGTAAGTAAGCGGTCCCGATGTCTCAGCTGGTTTGCTGTTTTCCTTCTCTCCCCTGTGATGACGCTGGCTGCTGCCGCCCTCCAGTTTGGATAAACAGCATGCCTCCCCTGATGTTGGCATCAGCACTGACGGAGGTATTTAAACAGCCACAACATGAGGAGTCTCTACAAGGAGTTCATTAACTGCAAAGAAAGGAGAAGCTGAATAATGAACTGGGCCCTTTTTTTAGCAGAGGAAAGGAAGGGG
>VUQK01031257.1:1620-16603 GCA_015106715.1 Bujurquina vittata
CTGTTTTTTCCTACATTGTAAATGAAGTCATCCAGACTATGAAGTAACACACAAGGAATCATGTAGTAAACTTAAAAGTGTTAAACAAACCAAAATGTGTTTTAGATTTTACATTCTTCAGGGTAGGCATCTTTTGCTTTGATTACAGCTTTGCACACTCTTGGCATTCTCTGTCAGCTTCCTCACCTGAAACAAGTGCTGAGCATTTGTTGGCTGCTTTGCCTTCACTCTGTGGTCCAACTCATTCCGGATCTTCTGAATTGGGTTTAGATTAGGTGATTATGGAAGCCAGGTCAGAGCCTTGAGGTGTGTTTGGGGTCATTTCCTGTTAAAAAAAACAAATGATGGTTCCACTAAGCGCAAACCGGATGGGATGGCATGCCGCTGCAAAATGTTGTGGTAATCGTGTTGGGTAAGTTTGCCTTGGATTTAGAATAAATCACCAACAGTCACCAGCAAAGCACCCACACACACACTTCCTCCTCCACCTCTTATCTGGGGTGCTGTTAATTTTTAGTTTCTGAGAAATGACCTTCATTTCTTAAAGTAATGATGAACTTTTGTTTTTCTTTACTTAGTTGAGTAGTTCTTTCCATAATTTCCAACATTACTCAAATAAGGTTATTCACTTTATACCAACTTGACCGCTTCACAACACAACTGATGGTCTCAAACACATTAGGAGGGCAAGAAATTCAAGAAATTAACTCTTGAAAAAGATAAGCTGTTAACTGAAAGCCATTCCAGGTGACTACCTCATAAAGCTGACTGAGAAAATGCCAAAATGTGCAAAGCTGTCATCTAAGCTAGAGGTGCCTACTTTGCAGAACCTAAACTCTGAAAATCTCTGGTTTGTTTAACACTTTTTTTGTTTACTAATTAATTCCATATGCATTTTTTCATTGTTTGGATGACTTTAGTATTAAGCTACAATGCAGACACTTTTTAAATAATGAAAAACTGCCGAATGAGAACGTGTCCAAACTTTTAACTGGTACTGTATTATAAGTGACAGTTTGCAATTTAAAGATGTTTCAAACAGTGTCTCTCTATATAAATTTTACTGATGGGAATGAGTCTTCAACAGCATCACATGTCCTCTGCTCACAGTAACAGTGTGAGTGGAGGGCAGAGCATGTCTTACCAGAGGTGCCATCAATCATTTTTATGAAAGATTCATGAAAAACATCACGAAGTACAATTGGCCTCATTTGTACATTTCATTTACACACTGTGCGTAAATTATGCATAAAAGCATTTCACGCACAAATCAGGGATTTATCGGTATGTTTGTACCTTCATACTTTATGAAGAGATTTAGAAGTGCCTCAAACCGTATCATTTGTACAATGAAAGGCAGGCCTTGTATTACTATGTATACTACTATATTTAATAATAGTATTAGTAGTAGTAATAAATGGCTCATTGTTTGTTTAAAGTTTTTTTTTAAAACATCATAAGCTATAAAATGCTTAGAATTACAATTAAATAAATACAATAAAAAAAAAGTATCTCGATTTTTATTTATTTTTTTTTTATTGTAGTTTCTCGTCTCTAGTTGACAGATTACATGCTCTTTGTCCTCCACCTGTTTTCTTCGTTTTCCTGTAGTTAATCTTTTTTGTCACTTTGGAAAGCTCTACCTGTTTTGGCTTCCTCTTTGGACACAATTGTTTGAGTTTTTTCAGTTTTTTAGCACTGCAGGCTTTTCTCTTGCAACATCTTCACCAATTTCCCTGCTGTACCTGGAGGTAAACATGTTTCTTTATATAGAAAAATGAGGGTGTGGCAGTGTGGTAAATGGAACTGTACTTACAGTATAGGACCTTTTTACTCAATTTGACCACATCTCATACACTCATACAGCACTTCTATCTAAACCCTAAACACTTTTTAGCTTTATAACATTCAGTCGATACAATGGGGCTGCTGATTGGTGAACGGCGCGCTCTACCACCTGAGCCACAGTCAACCCCATGAAGTATGCAGATGGTATGCCGATTATGCAAGCCTGTTGGTTTCGAATGATTCTGATTTACTAATAAATGCTTGGTAGTAAGTGCATAATTGGCTGGTTTGCATGTTTCATAAATCTGATTTTGTGTACACACTTGTTTTTGGGGGTTTTTTTGTGCAGGGTAACAAAGTTTCAATGCACATATTAGCAAATGAGGGCCAGTATCTCTAAACCACAGTTAATCTGTGCTGAAGCTGAAAATGTGTCTAGTGTAGCCATATTATTTAAAAGCTGTTCCTTACAAACTTTCCACATGCTTTGAACTAATCAAATAATCAAACTAGTGTTATTTTTCACTCTGTTTTGCTGAGAAACTATGAAATAGTTTGAAATGAAGTTGTGAACAAAATCCAAATATAGATCTTAAAAAGAAAGCTACAGCTAGCATGTTACTGTATATAGTCTGTCTACTGAACCCTCAATCCTACAGTACATTATAGTTTAGGTTATTAATCCCAAAATCCCATTTTCCACCATCCCTCTCCTCTGTCTTCTTCTCCTCCTTTTCACTTCTTTGTTTAGTAATTGTGGATGTGTGTTTTGCAGGATGGTTTAAAAGGAAATATCGGCCCATTTCCATCCTGCTTTTTGCAGCAGAAACAGGAAGTGGAAGGATGTTTTTTAAGAGTGCTTTAATGTCAGCACGTGCAGTACTTTGTTCTTTTATTCATGGCACACGTGCCAACCAGGCAGAAGGCCATCTGTGCTTCACTTTATCACTTTGTGGGACAGCCTAATATTGTGCATGATGACTATCCCTTGCAGTGTTGCTTGATTTTGCCATTAAACATAATGTGTATTTTACCATTGTATCATTCTGTCTTTCCTCCTCCCCTTCTGTACCGCGTTTGTCGGCGTTCGCTGTCTGCATATTGTCTCTTGTGTCCTCTGTGTGATGCCTGCTGCGTGTGTTTTTAACAGAATATTAAATTTACTAAGCCCTCCTGAGCTGATGTTTGTTGTGTGTTGTTGTCCCATGTTTGCATCTGTTCAGCCTTATTCTTACTGGGAGACGCTGCCCGTGTCCCTGGCTTATCTGTTGTTTTTGTTAATCATGCTTGTCAACCTTTTTATCACTGCATCATCATCATAAACTTTTTGTCTGGGAGATCACTCCTTTTGTAAATTTATTCTGTAGATTAATTTTACTTGTTCCTCTTCATGTTATAATCATGAACATTTAGTACTCATAGACTTATTCCAGATCTAATGCTTTGATATTTTGTCTATCTTTTTGTGCTCTGTGTAAAAACAAAACAAAAACAAAAAAAACTTTTAACTTGGGCATTCTAAAGTGTGCTATAAAGAAAGATAATTAGTGTGCGCTCATGCCTGTGTTTACAGACTGTAAAAAAGTGCTGCCCCCCCACCTCCCCCTCCCACACACACACACACACACTGTGACCTTGAGAACTCAGATTATCCAACATGGTCAATTCATCAATAAACAAACTGCCAGCCAGTCACATGACCACTAATTTCCCCTCTCTGATCAGAGAGTGAAGATGAATCTGTGAGGGTCATCCATATTGACAGAAACCAGTGCAAGAGTAATGCATGCTGGGTTTCAGAGTAAGAAATGCCCAGCGGGCAGAATGGGTGAGTCAATCTCACCACACCATCCAATCCCACAAAGCAGTGTAGAGGGATTAATTCAGATTATCTGCCAATGCTATTCTTAGATATAAATGAAAAATCTCTGGGACAGATTATGGTTCAAGGAATGCTAAAAAAGACGCAGTCTGTTTTGCAGACTTACAAGGAACTATCTGTCAGGCGCACTTGTACAGTATGAGTGTAAATATATATTTGTTTCATCTCTTTGGCAAAAATGGCAAGCATTGAACATGTCACATATTCAGGAAAAATGAGTATAGTTCAGTGTAGTTTAACATGACAGTATTACATTTTCCCTGATTCCACTTTTATGATTATCTGAACTTAATATTTTCCTATAGTAGACTCAGCCCTCAGTGACCAGCAGGTGGCATCGGTGGCACCTCGCTGACTGTTTGACTCTTCACTAGAGGAGCTGTCCTTTCAGCACCACTCTGTCTGCTGCTTCTGGGCATAACCCTGACATGATTCAAACACAACCAGAGATTCAAGAAACCTCTGATATCCAAAACTCAACAAAGTTTTCAAAAGCAAAAGAATATCAGCGTTTACATAAACTTGCTTTGTTATGTGAGATCATCTTTTAGGCATCACGTCTGTTTATTGTATTCCAAAGCCATCCTTGCTTTCTTTTAAGTTTTTTTTAAGTGGGCCTTCTTTAAAACTTAATTCATAAGTGAAATATTCATTGCTGTTTCATTTTTTTGGCAGCAAGTGCTTTGGCGCCAAAGGTCCTAAATGTGACTAGACTTTTTTTTTCTTTTACAGAGCTAATGAAATGTCACAGTGACCCATCTGAAGATAATGACTGAAATTAACAATGCATGCTCCTTGTTGCAGCAGTTTTATTAGCTGAAAAAGCTGGGTCATCATGCACTGCTTTCATTAAAGAGTAAAAGCCTCTGCAGGTTATATCTCACTCACTAATATGTACAGGCTCCCTGGAATTCCCGCAAAAATCATGACCACCACTAATCTTACATGGGATATATGCACATCATCAAGGTGCAAGGTGCACTGTGACCACAGGCTTTTTCTTTTTTCTGGGAGTTTTGGGGGGTTTTTTTGGGGTTTTTTTTTAGCAAGCTAAGATAAGGTGGACACCATATGGACATTGTGTAAGATCTTGAATGAAATTCAAGCTCTCCCAGCTTCAGCCTGGGAGAGGGATTAGAGTGCGCTCACCGCACTTCCTTCTCTCTTTTCCTTTCCTCACTTTTTTCCCTTTTCCCTACAGTCCTGCCACATAAACATTAGCTGCTGGTGAGAGACAATGCTGGCTAACAACAGACAAATAGGGTGTCCTTCTGTCTGCTCTTGGATTCCCCTGGTGAAGAGATGAAAGTTGCGCTCACTGAGTGTTGTCGTAGAGCTTTTCATGATACAAGTAATCACAGTGTGGTCTGAAGGGCTTTTAAGAGTGAGAAGCTGCTATCTATTGATTGCCTCTTTGAAACATGGATCACACTTCACAATTCTCCCAGATAAGACATGCTCAAATGTGCAAAGTAATGTATTTATGCACACATATTGACATTAGATTGTATTTGCCAGATTAGTAATATTAAGTACCATTCTCTAACCCATCAGTTAGCAAGCTGCATTCAAAGACTGTGTGTGGATGCATCATACAGACACAAATACCTGCTAAGTAGTGCTAAGTAACATATAAAATATTAAACTTCACTCCTCCAAAATGGAGTACAGAGTTCTTGGATAGGCTGGTAGTACAATTAACCACACATCACTGCAAACATAGTTGAGAGGTCAGTCACTTGAATTACGGATGAGGGGAAGGTTGATTGATTTAAGCCTTTGTACAATTTTAACACATGAGCCCTTCCGGTTGTTACGAAGGGTAAATTGGCTCATCAGAATGTCTTCCCAAATACTCAATATCCAGATTTGCTGTAAGTTCCAGCCTCAAGTACTCTGAGTAGACGTGATCATGATGCTGTTCGGTCTCTCCTACATATTCTGTTTTTTTTTTTTACATTTCAATTCAATTCAGTTCAGTTCAATTTTATTTATATAGCACCAATTCACAACAAACAGTCGCCTCGAGGCGCTTTGTATTCTAAGGTAAAGACCCTACAATACTGCAATACAGAACATGATTGCATTGATGTAAATACATGAGTTGTTTTACACCCCCTGCCATGCCTTATACTTTAATCGGACGTCTTTGGGATGTTAATGTCACACACACACGCAGCATTATAGCAACATAGATGTTTGCAGTGTCCATAGTTTGGTGTTGGCTTTGAATCGTTAACATGTTGTTATTGCCAGACAGAGTGTTCAAGTCTATCTACATTATCTTTGTGCCATTATCTTTTTTGGTCAGTCATGTGCTCACTCTTGGCGTACATTGGCACTGGAGAAAGCAAAGTGAGTGATTGAATGTCAGTGACTCAGCTGGATAAGCTCAATAACAATAATACTTTACATTGTCGTTTAATAAAACTGCTTTCCCCATAGGTAGCCATCATAAAATAAATGCAGTCAAACAACAAAAGAAAAATATCAGCATAACAAATCACTTCTAAGCTTTTTTTTTTTTTTAGTAAAATAAGGGCTCTAGATCTTCAGAACATGTGTGTGTTGCATCTGTTATGTATTAGTCACCGCTAATGAGGTATAATTCGTGTGCAGTGCTTTAAGGAGATTAAACAGGAAGAATGTGCTGCACCCTGACCCAGTGGCTGTGGTCAAGTCAGCCATTGTTTTTGATGACATCTTTTATTAAAGTGAGTGATGGGCTGCTCTCTGACCCCTGTGGTCTGAAGTTGTCAAGGAAAGAGATTAGGCAACTACTTTTGTGGTCAGTGGGCAGCGATGGCTTAAAGCATGTAATACTCAGTTCAGATTAGTTTAGGAGGTTTTTGCTTCTTTGAGTCTTTTTTATTTCATTAGGGCCGAATGAAAAAAAAAAACTTGCTGATTGATGTAATGTGCATGAACTAAGCATAACAGGGCCATAGTAATAATATATATTTTGGAAGGGAAACTGAAACACTTTATAAAATATCCCTACAAAATAGTGATAAATTGATTAATTTGTTTAAGAGTTTTTCTCTTCTACTACCACACAGCAATTCCCCCAAAAAATTAGCAAATGCAATCATAATCATAAATTTTCATAAGTATTACTAGTTTTAACATTACAGTATACTGTGGTTCTGTGGGTGGTTTGTTGCTTTACCTCAGCAGAAGCTGCTGCTCGAATGCAGTGGGTAGGTACAGTATAATGAATGTCAAACACTGCACTTCTCTCCAGCGTATTAAAAAAAGAGAGAAATCTATTGAGAAACTAGAATAAAGGCATATTCTGCTCACTGGCTATGCATAAAGGTTTGATCTGGTAATGTTCCCATCATTTGTTGATTGGATAGTTATTGCTTAGAGACTCCAGAAGCTAGCGCCCATGCCTATCTGCCCCCTAATTAGGGCAAAGCTTGATTTAAAGTCAGGTTATTGCAGTTATAAAACACTCAGTAGCCAACTAAGCAAACTGAGTCACCTTGAAGTCCAGACCACATAGCTATAAACTCAAGTATCCCACTACACTCAATGCATTAAGAGATTAACAGGGTTAGCTGTTGACACAGATCAGTGCTGGAGTTGAATAAGAGAGGAAAAAAATTGCAGCAGCTCATATTCTCATATGGTTGGAGGTGAGCATGGGGGTCAATGCAAAGAGGATGTTATGGCTGGAGCCTAACAACCCTGCTCTAGTCCTCTATGCTGGGCTAGTTATGCTTATCTTGGAGAGAAACAGAGAAAGAGAGCCATCTAGGGAAAAGGACAGAGAGAACAGGAGGGAGGGAGGGAGGGTAGAGCTCCTGCGCCTGCTCATAGTGAGCACAGCAAGTGCAGCTTTCATCCGCAGCGGAGGCTGAAGCTGAGGCAGAGAGAGTTTGAGTGAGCAAACAGAAGCATGAAGTGACAGTGTGAGAGCCTGATAGAAAGAGAACCGGGGCTTAAAAAAGGAGCAGCAACTGGCCATGTTGGCATTTATTTGAAATTACTAGCTCTCCTGCTTCTGCTGCATGCTGCAGCTTGCTTTGCGAATGTTGCAGTGCAGGTCACCTCCTTCTCTTTTGGGAAAACTGAAGAACCCCAGGGAGGTGTGAATTTCTGGCACAAGTGCTCAGCACTGCGGCATCTTGATCCAAGCGGGGGAATGTAGCGGCGAGGTTGGAAAAAGCCGTGGATCATCCATCCAGACTTAGGTTCCCTACCATCCATCAGTCTGTGCGTCCACTCTTCCCGTCTTCTCCTTGTGCATCTCTCCTGCTCTGTGTATGGGAGGTGAGGCACTGGCAGGCTGTCAGTCAGCATGCGGCGGTGTGAACGGGCAGCCCAGTGCCCACAACATGCTATGGACATCAGACACTCCTCGCTGTACTAATGAAAGGCTTCAAGCTCGCCTGGTAAGAAAAGACAGAGAGATGTGGCATTGAATGTGTGTATTTGAAATGGAACCCTTTTTTTTTTTTTTTACCAAATAACTTTGAGGCTGTCGTGATTGGAAAGCACAACTCAGTCCGGGGTCTAGATGTCTGAGGCTATTTTCTGATATCATCTGTGTCTTTAATGGCATATGTCATCCTAAGATGACATTCTCTTAGCAAGGCTTGATGGACAGTCACATATAACTGTGGTTTTTAAATCAAGCCCATATCCATCCGTCTAATGCCGGTATATTTCTACATGGTTATGTAAATCACTAGAAACCAGTGTTTAATGAGGGCTAGATTAGGATCAGCACGCTGTGACCAGAGTGTGTACATCCAGTGAGGCCAGTGTGGTGTAGCGTGTTTTTTCCGCTGTGACTATAGCGACCCTGCTCTGCTCCCCTCTGGCTGGCTCAGTGTGAAGGGAGCAGCTGAGGAGAAGCACTCACGTGGCTGCCTGGAAAAGAGCAGGCACATGCTCCCTCCGTCTCTCCCGGCTTTCGCGCTTGCCTTCTTCACAGCTTGTTTTCTTGCGCCCTTCTTATCTCAAATGGACACGCAGATTCACCACCAGCAAGTGTCCCTACTCTCGCTTTCTTTTTTAACCTGTCTTGCTATAGTGTGGACTCCCTGTGCACTTTTCTATCGTCCCTCCTTTTATCCTCTCCTCCCCCTGTGTTTGTTTATGCTCCTCCTCCTCCTCTTGCTTGATATTTTTAGAGACGAATTACGGCGCACTGCAGGAAGAAAAAAAACTAGAGGGGGAGCAGTTTCGGCAACGTGCGTCCCGCTTCCTTCCTTCCTTCCTTCTTTCCTTCCTTCCTTCTCACTTTCATGAGGACTTGTTCTTCCTGCAGGACCTCTTCTTTTCCCTAACGTCTCTCTCTGCGTTTTCCCACGTCCTTCTCTTTTTCATCTCTTCTCTGCTCTCATTTTTTTTATTTATGCATTTCAAATATATCACATAAACCACCAGTCATTTCAAGTTGCATTTCAAGTTTTCCTCTTAGGCAGTTATAAAATTAATCAGATTGAGTGCATAGATTCTAATGTATGCATGTCAGCTAGTGAGTCTTCCTGTTTGTGTACATGTGCAGAAAGACTGAAATTTAAAATATGCAACAACAACAACAAGCATAATAAGGAACACAGTAGATATGGCTTTTGAGAAGCCACTTAATGTTTTATGTTATGGGTATTTTGTATTGTGTATTTATTGTGATTTACATTTTATCTTGTATTTTATTTCTTAGTATTATTGAGATGTTTTGAGTTTTTAGGTCTGCTGTCTTAGCTAGGTCTCTCTTGTAAACAAGAGTGGTGGTCTGATGTGGTCTCAGTTGGACTTCCTGGTACAATAGATTATTATTATTATTAATAATAATAATAATAATATACCTCCTGACTCCAGGACTTCTGTCATTGCATGGGGTTGAAACACTGATAAACCTAGGTCTGTCCTCTTTTAATCTGTTTGCAATATCCTGACAGCTTAGGTTACTTTATATTAAATTGGCCATGTGTTAGCAACCCATAGTTCTACACATTGAAGTGACGTGTTTGGCTGTTTAGCAAGCAAGCCCTTCTATTGTAGTGTATAAATACATCTACATGCTAATCGAGAATGCATGTGTATGATCTGTTGCCTACTTCAGATTTATCACTGAGAGACTCTAGCGCTAAATTCACTGCTGTCAGTGTTTATTACACTATTCTCTATTCTTCAAGAGGCAATCTGCTATGTAGACGAAAGTGAGACCTACAGGTCCAAACCTTTGTCACTGCATTTGTTATTAAGGTTATTAACCAGCACTGGACACTGGACATACAGTGCTTATTAATCTCCACTGGGTGAGGATATATCTGTACTCATCATCATGTATTGACGAAATCTGGTGTTTGCTGATGTCAACCTGTTTTGTTTGTGTTTTGTTTTGCTCTTTTGTTTTTTAACATTATTTACTTATCGGTTTGACAAGGAATAGGCAAGAAGAAAGAGAGGATGTGTGCGCACATGTCTGTGTGTGTGAGAAATGGGGGGAAAAGGAGGGAGATTGCTCAGGATTTGGCAATATCCACAGTGTATGGATGTTTGCTCTTGGTATGACATTTCGCGTGACTTAAATCTGCACACAAATACACACGCATGCACTCACGAGCAGATGTGCACATACAGCCAACTGAAGCAGCTGTAGCAACAAGGCATTGACAGCAGGCTAGAGCTAGAGCTTACTCACTGCACGTGGCACAAGCCAGTTGTTGCTGCAGGATAGTTGGACAGACTGAGTGCAGGCTTGCATACAGAAACGTGTGTGTTTTGCTTCAGCCCAAACATGTCTAGTTAGTTGTTCAGCTCCTCTTTCTTCAGCATCATTACCGATCACTGGAGGTGAATGCACATGCTTCCCCATCTTCATGTCATGCTCGGACAACAGCGGACCAAATGACATTGGAGAGTCTTCCATCCATGACTGTGGTTTTTATTGCCCTCTGAGGCTGCAGTACAGCCTCAATTATCTACATATATTTGCTTTGTTTGCATACAAAGCTGTCATACACAGAAACAAAACGGTAGGGATATTTGGATACTTGTATCCAGCAAAACATTTGCATGGATTCTTTAGATCCTTGCGTGCATGTGTAGAATCCAAAACCTTGGGCATTTGATATCTAATGCTGAGCTCTCTGGGCTATTTTAGGATGACTTGAAAATTGTAGCTCCCAGACATCTGTGCAGAAAACATTTAATTAAATACAGTATATGCATAGAGAGTGAGAAGCAAAAAACTGCACCTTCATGTGAACTGCTGATTGTCCACCTGGTCCTTGAGAGCTTTTATAGGCATCAGACATGATTATTAAACCCCTTGCATAGAAAACAAAACTATGACATGTTAAGAGTCAAGATTTTATAAGGAATAAATGTGACGTCTTTCACCTAGCTGCAACCTTAGAAATAGAGCCCTGCACCTTCAGAGAAGGCCACAGTGGACATCCCAGTTTATAAGAGGGGCTCCACAGTGTAGAGAAACTGCAGAAGGCTTTCCTGTCTAGCCTCAGCTTGTTAACTCTCTCTTCCCTTCTCTCTTTTGACCCCCATCCCCTGTTTACTTATTTTATTACTGCATCCTTCCCACAAGCCATTTGTCATCACTGATTATACTCTGTACCACTCCCTAGGCTGCATCCGATGCAGCCAAATTTTTTTCTGTCTGCAGAGTGAGTGGATATGATTGATGAAGCCAAAATTATTGATTCACAAAGTCAATGAAAAAAAGCAGAGACACTTACATAACAGCACTTAGTGATATGCGACTAATGCGTGCATTGGCAGTTCAGGGGTCAGGTTACCTAAGTAGGAAGACCAGGAGGTTTGGTCATATGTGAATTGATTCTAAGAAATAATCTGTTTTTATATATATTTTTTGGCAACAAAGGTATACTGCAACCTAAAAGCTCCACATTCATTAGAGTGTGAATATTTCAATAACCAGATAGCATCATGTGGCAGACATATGCAATATTTCAGCTTCAAGCTGTCGCCATCAGCCTCTCTTGGAAGGATGTAAACACATTAAAACAGTGTGTGGTTCCTCATAGTTACCAGGAAAACATAATATACTGTATTAGTGAAACAAAGACACTATAATGAGACTGGTGACCCACATACAGTTTCAGATGTCTTATGAAGAGCTTTGAATAGTTGGGTGCAAAAAAGTGTGATGGGATCATGAATAGTGGTAGCTCAATAAATGGGTGCATAATCCACATTGATTTGGAGGTGATGCATATCAGTGTCTCTGAGAGGAGGAGAACTTTTAAGATCATCAAAGAGATATCCAGAGTCACTAATATGTCTGACATAAGAATTCTTGACAGGCAGATTAGTCATTTATTTATGCATACATACATTAAGACATAGATTTTGGGGAACTGCAGAACTTTTTTTTTTATTAATTTACATCTGGATAAGATACATACACTGGTGACAGTACAGCAATCACACTATCTGATGTCCATGCAGCCGTACATAAATGAAGGCACATATACCCACATGTATAGATCCACACATCTCTCTGTCCCCCATTGTCCAGACAGAAGCACAAAAAATGCAGAACTTATTTCTAATGCTGATTTGCTCAAATACGAACTTGAATTTAAGATGAAAATATATAGACAGAATAAGTTTGTCTCTAATAAATGCATTTCTGGCAGCATGAACTCATCTTTCTCACATTTGAGATCATATCACTGGATGTTGGGAACTGTTGCTTGAAGAACTGGCATTTACTGATTATTAACACTTGTTACGTATTTGGCTTTAAAACTTTAAAAATATTTTGACCCGTGCATTTCCTAACTTCACTTTGTTTCTCTACCTTTGCGCCCCTCACCCTCCCTCCTGCCCAGTGCATTGTCACCCAGCCTGCTTGCTTCCGCCTGTGTATCCCTTGCAGATGGCAGTGGCTTTGCCACGTTCCACTGGGACAAAGTGTCCTACAGGGGCCTAATCCGGTTGCCACTTTCCCTTCCCTTCCTGTCCCTCTTTGACACCTTGAGTTCTCAAATTACCTCATCAAGCTGTGCTTTGGAATATAATTTATCATGTTTAATTGTATCAGCTTTTAAAACAGGTTCTTGTACCCAGAGGTGACAGCTTCAATGAGAAGCCAAAAATTGTTACCGTTGCCTATGTTAGGTTGTCGCACAGAGAGGATAATTAAGCATTTTAATTAAGCCTGGGACTAAAGTTATGCTTGTGGGAATAGATTTAAATAGTTTTAGGAAAGGTAACGACCTATATTATGCCCAGCATACTTTATACTGCGTGGACACACATTACGTTGATGCAGAAAGTGTTGCCAGTCTCTCTTTCTTTGGTTAAAAAATGGAGACACCAACCATCAGTTTAAACGCTTAGGCTTTGTAGATGGCTAATTGTGTGTTTCAATACTTAATGCATCCGCATCCCCCCCTTACTGACTCACAAACACACCACCCTCCAGCTCTCTCCTTCTCCCTCTACTTGGGAACATTTCAAGTGGCGATGCACATGAATGGCTTGACGGGCTGCCATGGTAACTGCACGGCTGACACAGTTGGGCTGACAGACATTTCCGACCCAGCAAGGCATCGTCACATTGGTGTTGTCATGGCAACTCTGTAAACAGCACGCCTTCCTCTCAAAAAGATGGAGAAAATCATAGGCGTCTTTAACATTTGGGGTGTGTTTTGTGTACATCTTCAGCAGAATTAATTGGAATAAATCAAATTAAATTTTTGTTATCTGTCAATCATCATGTGTACACATGGCTGTTGATTGCATACCATGTCTGTGAGTGTGTGGTCAATTTGACCATCTGTGTATCCCCTGGGTTCAACAACAATGAGAACAGAGGTTCTCTAAGTAGGTCACTTGTTGGTGTGAGGCTGGGCAGGCTTATCTCGGCACACAGTAGTCCAGCTCAGTGGACCAGCTCCCTTTGTTTCACAGCACAGCTCCGCTGAGTTCTCCCACAGAGGCAGCCAGCAATGCTGCAGCCCCAGGGTCAAGTCTTTCCAGCAGCACGGCTAAAGGTTCAGTTTGCTTCTTTTTAGAGACACAGAGGTGATTACTGATTGTGGTAGCCTGCATGTGTGAATGGATGTGAATGTGAATTCATTACCTTAAAATTAGTTGCCCTGGCATGTGCATATGGAAGGTGCCTGTTGTTCTAGGGTTATTATGATGACAAGCACAACAATGTGCTGTTGGAAGTAAATATTATATATAGTTAAATATGATGCTTGAGCTAGTAAACATAAATAGGATTTTTTTTAAGGTTCTGCTTCACATTTATATACATATACATACATTTTAAAGAGAAAAAGGAGTCACTACCATTTAGAAAACAAAGGCCAGCATATTGATACTTTTTATGCCGAGCAGAGGTAGAAAGAGCAAACATTAATTTAATATTGTAGCCTTTAGTTTTTTTTATATCAAATCACAACAGGCTTAAAAACTTTGAGTAGGTCGTGACGCCTGTGACTAATTTGTGAGTCGCTGTTCTGAGCCACAGCAGGCGACCTACGGGAAGCATCAGACTTACATGAAGAGATGAGACTGCACCCTTCTACATATGAACACATGAAGTAAACATAAATGCTGTGGCACCCCATAGCAGTGGCAAAAATGGCCGCATAAAAATGGAGCTAGTGAGACTACAGTATGAGTCATCACTGCAAACAGCTTAGTGGGACTTAGGCAATATTTATTTTGTTATTTACACATACGCTTTTCCTACTGTGAGATGTGAAATCCATCACATACTCTGACATCACTGTTATCACTCAAACCGCCGTAAAATAACATACCAAATTTGTGTAACTGTGCATGTTTACATTTCATAATTGGAGCTTAAGCATGCATTATTAAAATATAATCTAATTGTCTATAAAAAAAAAATCTTGTATTTTTACTCCTATTGTAGGTTCATTTGAAGTATAAATCACCGTTGCCTTTTACAGTGGTGTGAAAAAGTGTTTGCCCCCTTCCTCATTTCCTGGTTTTTTTGCATGTTTGTCACACTTAAGTGTTTCGAAACATCAAACCAATGTAAACAATAGTCAAGGACAACACAAGTAAACACAAAATGCAAGTTGTAAATGAAGGTGTTTATTAGTAAAGGTGAAAAAAAAGCCAAACCACCATGGCCCTGTGTGAAAAAGTGATTGCCCCCTAAACCTAATAACGGGTTGGGCCACCCTTAGCAGCAACAACTGCAACCAAGCGTTTGCCATAACTTGCAATGAGGCTTTTACAGCGTTCTGGAGGAATTTTGGCCCACTCATCTTTGCAGAATTGTCCTAATTCAGTTACATGAGAGGGTTTTGGAGCATGAATTGC
>VUQK01031258.1:13008-25193 GCA_015106715.1 Bujurquina vittata
ACGCGTGGGGGGGGGGGGGGGGGGGGGGGGAGTTGCGCGAAGGACCCCGGGGGGGGGGGGGGGGGGGGGGGA
Source organism: Bujurquina vittata (assembly GCA_015106715.1). Taxonomy (NCBI): domain Eukaryota; kingdom Metazoa; phylum Chordata; class Actinopteri; order Cichliformes; family Cichlidae; genus Bujurquina; species Bujurquina vittata. Next base: position 13,081 of record VUQK01031258.1, read on the forward strand.
TCTGCAGTGTCGCGGCCTCACAGAGAGGGGAAATGATAAACGTAAAAGTTTGGTGAGACTGAAAGCGAAACGCTTCCCTGTAACGTCACCCGAGCTTGACAGTGAAACTGACCTGTGATCAGCGAGAGTTGACGTCCTGTTGGTTACTAATGAAGATTTAAATCTCACAGCTGTCAGACACGTCACAGTTTATCATCATCAGAGTTCATCTTTACGTCTCAGATCAAAGTAAAGAGGCTCATCGTGGCTTCACCATCCGGGGTCATTATCTGTGGAAATGCCTCCACCCAGAGGTAGCAGGTGGAGCTGCAGCAGCTCTGAAGGCAGAAATAAAGCAGTGTGTTGTTCTGTGTCGGCTCTGCGACAGGCTGCTGACCCGTCCAGGGTCTACCCCCCCCTCTCACCCTATGGCAGCTGGGATGGCCCCCACCCCCCTGCAACTTGAATTGGATAGTGGAAGAAGATGGATGGCTTTAAGGTATTTCATTTTAATTAAGAAAGGGGCTCAGTGGTATTGCTCTGGGTTTCCCTCCATATAATGTAAGTAATGTCCAAATAATACACCACTAAACCTGAAATGTTGCTCCAACTGTAAATGAGCCCAGGCTTACAGACGCCATGATGATGATGATGATGATGATGAGATCATATCTAATAACTGGACAATAAACAGTTTTTAGTTCAGATTTGAGGCTTTCAGAAAGCCGTGTTTTTTTGTGCGTCGTGCACTCTTTTTGATTGATTTTCTGCACACTGAATATTATCTCGCTCTTTTTCTTTAAGCACTTTGTAACAAAGCAAAAGGCCATAACATAAAGTTACTGTTTTTATGTAGTGTTTGTACGACAGAGGAAATATTACAGTTCTATCTTTGCTCACTGCTCTCATTTTAATTCATATTTCATCCTTAATTTTTCTATTTCCGTTAGTTGACCTAATTTGGATTTTTTTTTCCAATTAATTTTCTTCCGTTTGCTCATTTTTGTGCACAAAACTTTAAGGATCGTTACATTTTAGTCAGATAGCTCCAAAATGCTGACATCAATATAAGTTCAATACATATTTGTTGGGTGCTTCTTTTTAAAGACTGACGGAGTTAAATTGATTAATGTGAGGATTCAATGAAGCGACCGCAGCTCAGCCTGCATCAGTCTCAGGACTTTGCTCGTCTCCTCTTCAGCTCCTCTTCGTATCGCTGCAGCTGAGACATGAAGCCGGGGTTCGGGTCGATCACGTGGCGCGCTGTCTTGACTTTCTGGGGAAGGAAACATGAAGAGTAACGAGTTTTCTGCACATAGTTTTTACATTCGCCGTCTTATGACGTGTGCAAAGGTTCATTCAGCTTCTCCTAAACATGAACATTTGTCTCGTTCATTATTTAAAGGCCTTTTAAAGATATTTAAACCTCAGTCATCACCATAAGCAGACAGTCAGTTCTCTGAATAACAGTAAAGATGAAAAATAAATGTTTTGCTTTTTGATTGGAGCCAAACTGCAGCGTGTTTGACACGAGCACAATCAGAGGAGTCGACCTTCAGTGAGAATGTGCCGATTTGTTGTTTTTGTGCATTCAGCGCCGCTCGGTGTGCAGCTCGTCTGTCAGTGTTGTGTTCAAGGACACTTTGAGCAATGTTCAGTGTCCAGAAACAAAGCTCTGCTGCAGGCTGATTTAGAGCCAGCACAGGGATGCCTCATTAAAATACTCACTATCTCAGAAGCAGCCTCTGCAGAATAACCTATTAAATCCTAAACAAAAATTGTATTTGTGCACAACTGTGAAGGGAGCAAAAATCCGGCTCTTCCTCAGTGACGTGTTCACTTTGACGGTGTTTCAGTCCTCACTGATTATTCCTGAGACCCAAAGAGCTCCAGGAGCCATTTATTCTCCAGAGACGCGTTTACCGCCTGCAGCTGGAGGAGCTCCGGGCCTGTGGAGGGTGGATACAGCGCTGCACCAACACCAGAGGCCAAAATTATAGACTGTATAATAAGATGGTTGACATCCCTCACCCCATCTTATCTGTACCCATGTGCACACATACATAAAGGGGCATAATTCTAATGATAATGTAGATTTCATGCACTGATGGAGCCACCGTGGCGTCTGGGGGTTGGGGTAAAAACAGTTAGCTTCATGATTGCTAGGCTAACGGTCTGGAGGAGAGGTGCTCACCTGTAAGGCGTCTGTCAGCGACAGTTTGCGGTGCTTCATCAGGTAAGCGATGCAGACGGTGGCCGAGCGGCTGCGTCCGTTCTTACAGTAGACCACGCTGCGTCCGCCGCGGTTCGCCTCCGTCTGGATGGCGTCGGCGCAGCGGTCGAAGTGGCTGTACAGGTCCTCGTTGGGGTCGTCGTAGACGGGTACCTGCAGCTTGGCGACGCCGCTGGAGGGAAACGGCTGTTGCTTGGACACATTGATGCAGAGCGTGACCGCCTCCTGCTGGATGAGCTCGTCGCTGCAGGCTGAGCGGGCGTTACTGATGAACAGAGCGTTGGTGACTTTGCACAACTGCAACATCCTGATCAGACTGTGGCGGGAGTGACCTTCATGGGCTTCCTTACATTGTCCCCGAGGCTCACAGGTGACTGCTGCCTGCGGAGACAGAGGCATGAGAGTCCATCAGGTACTGCATCCAACGAGCTACACCTGTCCCTCCACCCTGACCTCCTCCTAAAAGGAAAACTGAATGGCATTGCAGTAATGCAGTAACACCTCATCAGCAAATATAAAATATATGTTTAAATGAAGGTGTTTAGCACTTAAACTAATAATAAAAAAGTAAAGAAATCAGATTTATATAGAAAACAATTCTCTTTGCTTGGTACAAACTGGGATTCCACTGCTTTACAGAATTATTTAGAAAATTCAATTAAGAATCACTAATAAGCTTTTTTTTTTTTTTTACCCTGACTGATTTCACATGCACTGCTGTAATAAGAAATAATAAAGGGAACAAACTGTAAATATTGACTGTGGCTTTCAGAGTGTCAGTGAACCCACAGAAGCAGCAGTCAGTGAATGCCTCACACACACACACACACACACACACTGAGCACCAAGGACACGGGGACTCACGTGCAGCTGATCTGCAGGCTCCTTCAGTCCGTCTGCGATTCATCGAATGGAAAACGGTCCCGTTCGGTCGGAGCGCTCAGACTGATCCGGTCTGTTCGGGCCTCCTCATGATGACCCCCAGCTGTTCTGACCCACACACCACACCACCCACACCACCACGCTGCTATATTTACCTCTACTGACAGCTGCTCTGCTCTGGGTCCTAAAGCTGCTCACATCTATGGCTGCAAAATAAATAATGTTTGTATGAACAAAGATTGTCATGATAGGTGTAACTAGATACAAATTATGCATAGACATAATATCAGTATTGCATAAATATTTTCCTGTTAAAATATCATAAATAATTCTGTAATTGTTCCTTTTTGTTTGATTTTGTACATTTTTAATTGTTTTTTGTGTTTTCTGATTTAGAAAATAAACAAAAAAAAATATTTGCATGAAAAAAATTTGTAACATTAAATGTTCAAATAAACACGTTTAACAGCAGGGTGGAGCAGGTAGGGTGGCTCAGGGTGGAGCAGGCGGCATGCAGAGTTTTGGCGTGGCAGAGGAGCATGCTGGGATTGGCTGAGATGGAGAGCCCTAAGCTCACCTATGGCATTAACACGGACGCTTCTCTAACCTCATTTCATTTGGAATCACAGCATTATTATGTTGGAGATTATGACGCAAGAAATCCAAACACTGCACAGAGAACGTGGAACCTTTAAATCCTTACTTTAAATGGTTTTGATAATACTCTGATTTTAATGTTCTAAAGTTGCTCTAGCGATCTCTGTCTCCGTGTATAGTTTATCTGTCAGATCTGAGATCTCAGAGACGCACCGAGAGCGGAACTGAAAGGCTCTCCGCTCTCTGCCGGAGCACTGACGGTGCTGCACGCAGCGGAAGATCCGGAGCAGCTGGAGGACTTCTGCCGGTCACTTCATCCACAGTGAAAATGTCCGCGGTCGAGTTTCTGATCAACTTTGTCAACGCGCGGCTCTCCGCTGCCGTGGATGAAATTTTCACGGTGTTCGAAAACACGATCGTCAGATACGAGCAGGACATCGCGCGGCAGCGGCGGCTGCTGGAGAGCTTCTGGAAGCCGGAGATCAAGCTCCGCAGGATCGGTGAGGAAACCGAGCCCGCGGGGGAGCTGCCCGAGCTCCCGGTTACTTTAACCGGAGGATAAATAAATAAAAGATCAGGATGAGGCGTTAAGTCCAGAGCGTTTGCGCTGGAACCGGCAGCGGTACAGCAGCGGGTAGGCCCGCCTGCTCCCGGTGTCAGCCCGCGGTAACACGACTGCGGACGGAGCCGCTGCTGCCCACCGGCCATGGTGGTCGGGGTGTCCGGGCCTCCTGATGCTCCGGTGGAGGCCGATGACGGTACACGGTTATGATACAGGATACATCTGAGTTTTTTTAAACAAAATTACTATATAAATAAAGTTATCAGCACTTCGGTGTTCGTGCCACGTGGTTTCAGATAGCACCACACCCAGATGATGAGACTGTGCTGACCTCTGAGAAAGCAGCTGATTTATGCTCGTGCATTAATCGTGCGCTGCACAGGCCCGAGGATGTAACCTGAGCACGATCAGGAGCGTGCTCAGATCCACTCACATGCACGTTTGCCCTGCTGATGATTAAAATTAGAGCATGCGTATTTTAGCTGTGATTATTTATTCACTGTGTCTTGTGTCGCTGCAGACCACCCACAGCTACGTGTAAGCATAGCAGAGAAAGTTCTTCCTACAAAGCAGCTCTGTAACCAAGAGAGGAACTCCAGTCTGGACCAGGAGGAACCAGGACCTCCCCAGGAAGACCCCGAGTACCTGCTCACCAGTCAGGAAGAACCAGAGCTTCCACGGATGAACGAACACCAAGGACTCTTTAACAGTCACGAGGGAGAGCAGCTAGCACTGAAGCTGGAGACCTATAGCTTCATGGGGACGCCTATTTATGAGGCCTGCAGAAAACAGGAACCCAACAGGGACCAGTTCCTCTCTCACAGTTTCCCAAACTGGAGTCCGGAAGGACGCAGTAATGTGGACTCAGGATCAGCTGCAAATGAGGACCGGAAACCACGGAAGAAACGCAGAAGGAATCAAAGTGACAGAAACTGTGAGGAAAACGGTCATCACGCTGGGAAAAAAGTCTGTAAAATGTGATGGCAGTAGAAAAATCCTGCACGATGAAAGCTCGATGCACACGGACATGAAGCCACAGGCGTGTGGATCGAGCTTTCAGAGGTTTCAGGCTGTAAATTGTTGCTCCGCACAGGCGAGAAGTTGCGTTCATGCAGGATCCACACAAACGTGTCGTCCACGTGACGCAAAGGTGTGAACCTGTGTGAGAGACTGAGGCAGCGGAGGTGCTGCAGAACCTGCTGGAAAACCTGGAAAATGATCATGTGGAAAGCCACTCAGATCCGGGTGGATTTTATTGCATGCTGGAAAAGCTTCAGTAGAAATGACAGAGTCCGCTCACGGTGCTCTGTGACGTGCTGAGATCAGCTTCTGGGTCAAATCCAAACCGTTCCTGCTTTATCACAGCTCCAGGATCAGTGTGTCTGCTCGTCCACTCAAAATGTCCTCTGAGGTTCAAGCTGACGTCCGGCACGTCACGGAGCGCTGCAGGGGAGAAGCAGATTTATCTGCAAATAAAAGTTTTACAGTTGGGAAGTTCTGATTGTTCTTCATGTTGTCACAGAAACGTTCAAAACCCAAAATTTGTGCCAGCTCCAAAACTTGTTTCCACAGCTGTAAATGCAAACGAGTGGAGCCCTGAAACGCTCACCTGTGTGTTTTATGATGTCAGTGTTATCAACAGATTGTAAATGTTTCATGTTTTTTACAAATGCAGTGAGTTAAAGAAACTCTACACTGTAAACAATAAAATCCATGAGGTGTGTGTGTGTGTGTACACACCCTAACTCTGTATTGAATAATAGTGCATGCATTTTCACACTTTAACCGTGATTTAATTTTTAAATAAATGTTCCCATGTTTTACATTGTTTGACCTCTTGACCCTGTACACAGTGCAACTCTGGGGCGGTGCAGTAGTTATCATTGTTGCCTCACAGTCGTGGGTTCAAATCCATCGAGCCAGTTGTGTGTCTGGCTCCCTCCCACAGCCCAAATGTGTGACGTGGGTTTCTAACTCACCCGTCTGTGTTAACCGGTGACAGACTACTGAGCTGCCCCGTGCCCTGCAGCTCCTGTGATCCGGCACTGGAGAAGATGATGGATGCATTATTTACATTTTACACAGCGGCTCAACTTTTTTGGTTGGTACGTTTATCACCATTTTCAGTTACATCAGCAGCTCTTTTCGCTGTGGTAGAAACCGTCAGCAGCACTCAGACTTCTGCTAAGACATTTACAGTCATGTGGGGTCAAAGGGCACTTTGTTCAGTGCGGGCTGAATGTAATTCTGGGCTGTGACCAGCAGGGGTCACTCAACTAAAACCAATAAAGGAAGGAAACAGGCAGGCTGACAAAAATGTGCAAATTTTATTTTGGCGATTCAGGTGTGAAATAAGGTTTGATGCTGTGGTTCTATTAGTGCCGGACCAGCAGGACACCCTGCTGATTCTGACATGAATCCCTGACACGATCTGATCTGCCAAATCAAAAATGGAGCTGATTTTTCAGTCACGCTCTTCTTCCAGCAGTGACGAGACAAAGACCAGTCACTCCCAGTCTGAGGCAAAGCATTATTGTTCCAGCGTTCACCGCCATTATTCATCCAGATGATGCTCATAGTTCAAATTAGTCCGAGTATTCAGTGTTAAAAGGATTCTTAAGAACCTTTAAAACTGAGCCTGAGCAGAACGTCGAGGAACACATGAAACAGAATGAAATGCTCTGAAAATCCTTTAAACTTCATATTTAGCTGAAGCACAATGACAGCGTGTCCAGTGTTCAACCACAATAAAGCAAAAACCTCTCAGGCCTCAGCACGGCTCTCTGAATCCATGACAGATTGGAGATCAGCAGGTATGAGATCACCGCCTACCGACCAATCAAGGCTCCAGAAAATAACTGATTCTTTTTCTGTTGGCAGCAATCTCAACATTTTTATTGTTCTATAAATATTCATTTATGATCAAGCTATCAAATTAATTTCACTTTGACCACGCCCACATGCAGCATTCACCTCTCGTCCTTTTTAACAACAGTTCTGCATTTTACTGGGATTTTATGTTTTTTAACGTATAATCATCTCTGGAGTAGGTGTCACTCACAGGGATCACTGTCTGTATAAGAACAGTCATGTGACCCGTGAAACACCCTTTTAGATTGGTCAGATGCTGCCAGTGCCGCCCCTTTCACAGGAACAGGGGAAACCCCGAGGTAACCGCTCATCCTGACCGCCACTGTTAGGATAAGTGAATCCAGGTCACAGAAGATATCCTGGGAATGCTGAACTGGTGTCATGGTTCAGGGCCCTAGACTCTAAAGCCTCATGTGGACATTACTACCATCACTGAAAGCTCTCTGCAGTTGTAAGAGTCGGGCTTCTATCGATTGTGAATCCTCATGTGGACGTTCAAGCCGCCGCTCTGAGTGAAACTTTTGCCGCACACGTTGCAGGAATAGTCCTTCTGGCCTGTGTGGATTTTCATGTGGCGCAGCAAGTGGCCGCTTTGCCTGAAGCTGTTCCCACACAGTTTGCAGGAATACGGTTTCTCTCCCGTGTGGATGGCCGTGTGCCGTTTGAACGCCGACGCATCGGAGAACCTCCTCCCGCAGCTCTTACAGATGTGCGGCTTGTCTCCTGTGTGGATTCTGCTGTGGACCGTCAAATCACTACTCTGACAGAACGTTTTCCCACATATTTTGCAGGAATACGGCTTCTCGCCCGAGTGAATTAGTGCGTGCCTTTTCAGCGCTGAAGACTGAGAGAAGCTTTTCCCGCAGGCGTTGCAAAGGTACGGCTTCTCGCCCGTGTGGATTCGCATGTGAATCAACATTTTATCTCGAGCTCTGAAACCTCTCCCGCACGTTTCACAGGAGAACGGTTTCTCCTCTGTGACGCTGCTTTGGTGATATTTCATTATGTACATGTGATAAAACTCTTTCTCACAGCTGCTGCAAGCGTACGGCTTCTCTGTGCCTGAGGTTCTGTCGTGGTTCCCATCCTGAGGAAACTCTTTCCCACAAATGTCACATTTACTGACAGAGTCTAAATTATTGTCGCTGTTTCTGTGAAGTCTCTTCTTTGGCTTGAGCGCTGCAGTTCTGGTTGACCCTGAGGCCACGCTGATGCTTCCTCCCTGAGGTCGGCTCTCAGCTTCAGGAGAGTCGGGAAAGAGGAGCCGATCACGGCTCGATTCCGATTCACTGAGGTCACTTTCCTCATTGGCAGCAGTCACCATGAAGGTATCAGCCTCCTCCTTTAGTACACGCTGCTCTCCCTCCTGACTGATGCAGAGTTCCTCCTCTTCCTCTTTAATGTGTGGAGGTTCTGGGTCCTCCTCTTCCTCATTCTCACTGGCATGTGGAAGCTCTGTGGTGAGAACAGACACATGAAAAAGGTTCTACTGTGATATTATAATCTGTGGAATAGAACAAACTTTCAGCAGCAGGAGCAGAAACCTGCTCACTGCACCATCATGTGGCATAAACTGGTATTACGTCAAAGTTCATTTTAAGTTCAGTTTGTATCAATTTTATACAAAACAAAAATGTTTAAGAGATTAAATCATAGCGATGATTTATTCACATCCTGTTAACAGACGTTGGTTTTGGTTTTAAACCCTTTTTAAACACAAATTTACAAAATATTTCAGATGTGTGTAGCTTGAATAATTTGTATCATCAGACTTTACATTCAAACGTGCTACATGGACAAAGTATGGGGCCACAGCCGTTAATCTTTGAATTCAGGTATTTTAGTCCCAGTGCCGCAGGTCATTCAACCATCTTACTGACACGTGGAAGCCCGTACGGTTATAGCGCGAGCGCTGACGAGCTCCAAGCACTCAGTAACCGCAGCGCTCCAAACTCACTTCTTTAGGTTTTATTAGGAAAATGGAAAATAGGTGCAGCCGTTTATTGAGACATGCAAACTGGAAATACAGTTTATAAGACAAAAACAAAGTCTGGACAACACACGACTGAAGCAGTGAGTCCGTGTCCATGTTTTAAATTGATGCGTAATAAATGTAATAAATGGTAATGTGTTTTTCACTGTTACTGCTTTTTAGTTTTTATCATTTAGTACAGCTCACAGCTTTTAAGGGACTCGTGTAAACAGTTTTAGATGAGTGAAAACGGAGCTTTTATATTTCACGGAGGATTCTAGCTGCTTCTCGATCTACTTTGTCTCGTGGTGTGCTGTCAGTGACAGCTATGCACTGCAGGCCTGTTTAGCAGTGTCTTGCCCAAGGACACAACGCAACGCAGGGACAGGGCTCGAACCTGCAACCTTCCGGCTGAAAGGCCACTGCACACTAATGAGCTTTGGCAGCATTTCTGGATCATGGCACTGCAAACTGTTCCCAGACGATCATTTCTGGATGTCTTCCTGAGCCCACGCAGTGATTTCCATGACGGCATCACGCCTGACCTGCTGCCAGTTCAGCTAATTAGTTACAAAATGTTCCTCCATCGGTTTCTTCTCAGTCCCACCTCCTCTTCCAGCCTTCTGTTTCCCCGGCCACACTTTTTTAGAAAAATGTCGTTGCCATCAAATTCAAAATGAGCTCAAATTTGACATAAACTGTTTAAACCACCTGACATGCTCTCTGTGTCCTGGTACCAGCGGCCCAGCTTTTCTGGGATCGGCTTGGAGGAAACATCCTCGGTGCTGTTGCAGCTCCTGTTTCTAACCTGCGCACTGATCCTGGGTCTGCCCTCCGCGGCTCCAGGCTGTGTTTAATGCCGAGTAACAGGAGATGTTTCCCGTGAGAAACGCCCCCGATAGCCTTCCCTGCGCTGTGCTATGTTTCTTACCGATTCGGTGTAACTTTATCTCCGGTTTCCAGCTGATGTCCAGCAGCTCCTCCCGGCAGTGGACGAAGATTTTCTCCACGTCAGTCCGGCAGAGTTCACGAGCAGGAGGCAAACACGCAGCTGAGGCCATTCTGCCGTCAACGGAAGCGCCCTGCGAGCAGCTAACGCTGCTAGCGCCTGTTTACCAACCCGAGTGTCACTCTGTCAGCTTCCGGCGGAAGGAAGACACAAGAGTCAACTTCAGTTCCCCCCTCCGCGGTGAGTGCCGCATTTAAAAGGCTCCGGCTCTGGAAGTGAATTTCCCATCAGCTGAAGAAAATCAGCGAATAAAGACTTTTAACCTTTGAACCGAACTGACGAACTACCGACAATCATGACCATAAAAAGATGGATCAAAAATAAATAAATACACTAATGAACAACGGAAAACATCTGCAAAGGTCCAAGAACGTGTACATAATTGCGTTTAAAGGTGGCGGAACTACTTATCCCATAATGCAATTCCCAGATTCTACAGCACACGGCTAACAGCAGTGCGTGCGTGTGTGTGCGTGTGTGTCGGCAGTCTCGCTGGTTCACTGATGATTTCATGTTTCCAGAATATGATATATTTAAATTTGGTGTTTTTATGCAGAACAAAGATGCAGAGTTCTTGTGTAACATTTGTAGATTTTTTAAAGCTGCTCCAACTTTGTTTGCTTGATCCAATCTTTCAACATGCAGTAAAACGAACAAAAGCACTGACAGGACATTTTCAGGCCATTTTATAGTTCAAATAAGCAGAAAGGTCCAGGAGGACATGATGAGGCTCTGATTTTATTTACCACAAATCAAGTTAAAAAATGAAAGCAGGTCTTTTGTTATTAATAATGTTCAAAGTTACAAAGGCGCTAGAAAAGATGCTAGCTTTGTGTTTCCTGTCGGTGTGCTTTGTTCTGTTATTGATGGACGTCTTCGTCCAAAGCAGAAATAAGACCCACAGACTAATGATTTCTCCTGGTTTTATGTAAATCATCTAAATGTTTGAAGGCTGTCGGCACCAGCACAAGCTGCTCCCTGCACACATTAACCGTCCTGCTTTATCTTTGGCTTCAGAGCCTCAGAGTCACACTGTGAGCGTCTGTAAACAGTTTCAGTGTTTTATCAGAAATTAAAATCCATAAATAATGAGATCACGTCATATTAACTCATGATCACTGCTTTCCTGTCAGCCATCATCTCTGGCTGAGGGTTTAGGTTTTGATTCATCCTTCATCCCTCTGGACTCGTTACCCAGGCAACCACCTGTCCACCCGCTGCCCTCTGGGAGGCGCTGCAGGTCCGATAAAACCCACACAGCCAGTTTTTATTGAACGCACCATAAAAGAGCTGAACTCTGAAAATAACTGTGACGGCGATCTAAATCTGTCCTCTGACCTGTTCTGACCCGAATGAACGCACGGAACATCAACGTTTCTGCATGTTTATTTTTCAAAATATAAAAAGATGCAGTTTTATCAAATATGACAATATATGAATTTAGTTGTTTATAAAGCTCATGAAAAAACCTCAAACAGCTGATTGCTGCTCAGCTCTGTCACGATGTTACTGCACAATAAACAATTTTAAAAGAGTCACTACAAAGCAGAATAATCTGATAAACTTAAAATGAATGAGTTTTCAAAATACTCCCTTAAAAAAGTGGGGGTTCATTGATATTGGAGATTATACTTATTAAACACTGCTGAAACACAGACGTGAGTTTGAGTTTATGATGTGTGGGAGAGCTCGACGTCACCCTGAAAAACCAAATCATGATTCACAGAATGAATGCTTCACTTTATTCAGCGATACACAACAAGCGCACATCTTCACTCTGAAGGCACTTTAGGTCTGACAGCTCTGAACTAGGGCTGGGCGATACATCGAGATTTTAGGAAATATCGATATTTTCATACGCGATATGAGACAATATCGTTTATATCGATACAGTCTATGTGGCGTTACAATCATACTCGTAGATCCACCAGTTCACACCCCCCCCCCCCCCCCCCCCACCACAACCCACCCCCCCTCCCCCCCCCCCCACCCCCCACCCACCCCTCCA
>VUQK01031258.1:31405-41655 GCA_015106715.1 Bujurquina vittata
GGTCCTGAGCCGGTCTTTCAGCACCGACTGAGCCGGACCGGAGTTTTCCCAGTAAAACCAGAGCTGAAGTCCAACTGGAATCATTAAACTGGAGTTTTCCTGTGCCTGTTTTTATTTTTATGGCAGATGTTAAAATATATATATGAACATTTTAATGTGTGAAGAACCGGGACACATCAGAGCGGCTCCTCCGCCTCTCTGCTCCGGGCTGGACTCTGCCTGTGGCGGCTAAGCTAACGGTGTCCTCGTCCCGGAGAGACGCGGTGGATCGGAGGCCTGCTGTGCCACATACCTGCCGGGTCTGCTGCTGTCCAGCTGGCGGGCCCGTCCCGCGGTCCGTCCCGGTGCCTCCGGAGCTCCTCCTCGTACTGCAGGATGGTTTTTTCGAACAGTCCGCAGATTTCGTCCGCAGCCGCGCTCAGCCGCTCCGTCACAAACACCCGCAGATGCTGAACCGCAGACATCGTTTCTCCGGGAGCGCAAACGTTCCTCTGCGACACAACAACACCGCCTGCTGCCTCCAACATCCGCACATCCGTGAAGGCAGCGCTGCTTTCAGCCACTTCCGCCGGAAGCTGCGCTTACTGTCAACAATAAAACGGAAGCTTAATGCATTCACTTGACAAAGAAAGTGTTAAGCATTTCTTCTTCTTCTTGAGGCTGCTCTCTTTGGGGGTCGCCACGGTGGATCACGTGACTCCATCTCTGTCCTCAGCATCCTCCATGAAGCTCCTCAGAGGCTCCATCTCCTCCCTCGCCTCTCTAAGTTCATCTCCAAACTGCTCCATCCCGGGGTCTCCCCAACACTCTCCTCCACCCGCTCCACTCTTCTTCACCTCTTTTGTGAGCTGCTGGACGATCCCAGGGTTTTTAAACCCTCACTACCTTAAATCAAGCTTTCAGCAGAGGTTCTCTGGGATTTGGTGGGTCACCTTTGCTCACTTCATTATACAAACTTTTCCTGGCGAGCTGATTGATGTTGACTGGACGACAGATAAAATGATCTTTGTCTCAAGCACGAACAAACACTTTAAATCGCTGGTGAAAACAGACAAACAGAAAAACCTGGGAGTGACGACAAAATACGGAAACATGTGAAGGAAGTGATTTTATTGTCGGGGTTGGAAATTCATCACACATGCAAACAGCGATGTCGAAGCCGTGTCTCATCAATATTTTATTAGCAAACCAGAGAAGAGTTAACAAAAGAAGTCGTTACTGCAGGAACTGAACAATCTGCGTTTCTGTACAGATCCAAATATACTACAATATATACTATTATACAGGTGGATTACAATTCATATCATTAGTACAGCAGTCACAAAGAAAAACTTCAAGTCTGTTACAGCAGTGTCGTCCGATCTGAGCGAACTCTCCTTCCTCCCGATTGGTGCGGCCGTCCCGCCTCGTCTCCGCTAACATTCCCGGTTTTCCCTCAAAGTGCTACGCCGTACATTTGAGCCTCTCGTCGGCAAAAACAGAGGAACGGATTTTTTGTCAAACCAGAAAGAAAAAGGCCAAAGAAAGCTGTTAAGGTGAAAATACAAAGACTGAACACAGGTTAAAGCGGTTTAAGGCCTGACGACTTCATCAAGAGCAGAACGATGATGTGGGGAAACGTCTGTTGGCAACAAAGCACGAGTGTAAAGCGGCTTCTGTCTTTGTGGGAAACACGTTTGCAGCTACGCGCCGTTCTACACTTCACCTTCAACAACTGATCCAGCACCAGTGAGCTGCAGAGGTCAGAGGTCAGAGCCGGGCGCCACTGTTAATGCTAAGCTAACACCAACCTGAGCAGAAAGATCTGCACAAGCATCGAGTCACGATCTGAAACTAATGAGAGGAAACGGAGAGAAATGATCCCGTTTGATTCTGCAGAAATCCGACTGACGTTTGGGTGGATCAGGAAAACGAGCTGCTGTTTTTCCTCAAAAATCAATGTGCAAAACACGAGTTTTTTTAGCCCCAACACGCACACACGCGCGCACACACACAGAAACGTGCTTCCTTGTATGAACCCCACATTTAAAATTAGTGTTAAAGTTCACAGCTTCAGACAGCAGGAACACTGATACACAAACACGTTTCACTTCCTGTCTGTAATTTGGGTCAAACCCGTGCAGAGCTGCAGCGCCTGAACCCCAACAGCCAATCACAGTGTGTTTATTCAAATACATCACTGCTAGCCAATCAAATCATTTGCAGAGAACATTAATATAATGAAAACTTTTGAGGCTTTATTTTGGCCCAGCTTCATTAAATATCAGCTGGACTCTCAGAATAAAGACTGAACCTCTTCTGCAGACCAAAGCTGAACAAAGCTTGTGAAAACATCTGGAGCTTGTGGCAGATGTTGGTTCAAGATGATGAACTTAACTTGTTTTGGTGCCACGCTGCAGTTAGTCACAGCTAGCTGTTAGCTGCTGTTAGCTGCTGTGACGATCACAGACGTGTGAAGCCTCCGTCAGGCCTCCTGGCTCCACACGTGACTGTGCGTTAGCATTAATGTGCAGCTATGAGAGGCTCCACTGCCCTGGCTTCAGTCTGCCTGCCACATGTTGAGCTCTAACATCTGGATCTGTTTCAGTCCAGTTTCATACTGAGGGGATAAAAGTTTCCCATCAGGAACGTCAGCAGGAAGAGCGAGGAGCAGGCTTCGGGGTGGACGCCTGCTCTCAATGAGCCCCTCGGTCACACCAACTAAGATCAGCAGCTCACAAACGGCAACCAAAAGCATGATTCAAATATCAGGAACTATGTAAAGTTCACACGTGCTGCTCATCATTAACCCAGAAGTCCATGATGAGGAGCACTGGGCCTCATCAGCTGGGTCACTGCAAGTGGTGCATTTATTTTTTTAGGGGAAATAATTCAAAAAAAAAATCAGCTTTGATCCTCATTTTTTTTACACTGCCTGATAATATATATTTCTTGGCTTCTGAAGTGTGTTTGTGGCCCACAGACCCACAAACACAAGCAGTCGGGGACGATAAGTCCACAGACCTACTGTATAAGCACTCTGAGTACCAAACTTTTGGGCTCTCAGTGCAGGGCTGGAGGCTCTTTGAGGACTTTTTCATGTAATTCAGGCAAAAACAGCAGCTTATTGTACGATTCATATAGAGCGAGTTTGCACGTGGACAGGAGTGTGCAGGAAGGATCGATGCAGCACTCGCTGAGGAGCTTTGACTCCAACCTGGAGGACGTTCTCAATAAAAAAGCGTTTTCTTCCTGCAGGCTGCTGAACTGAAGAGGAGCAGATGAAGCTACAGAGAAATCCTAAACTGGGATCCTTTAATCTGCCGTTAACCACACTGGAGGAGGATTTACTCTCTTGGTTTCAGTGTGTGATGTCAGAGATGCATTGATTACTGCCTGAACATGAAAGCAGCTGATGCTCAGTGATGTCAGAGGTCAAAGGGTCTCTGCTGGCTCCCATCAGTCTCACCTCTGGGATCCAAGTTCACAAATGTGCACGAGTGAATTTTCTACTTGTTCATTGAGAGTGAAGAAGAGCTGAAAATGGTAAGTTATCATTCCCATAGATGGAATATTTTTAAGAATTCAAATGTTTTTAAACAATTTTCACCAACCAGTGCATCTCTGAGCCCTTCACTGCCAGCGGGGCCACCTGGTGGTGAGTCTGAGAATCACAGCCACACTGTGACCGACGTGTGGGTGCTGTTTAGTCTCTACATAGGACAGAAGCGCAGAGAGCCACTGAGCAGGCGCTTAAATATGAGATCGACAGTGAAATTAAACTAAAGCTGGTTTTTCTTCCGCTTTGGAAAACAGAAAACATGAAAGTGAAACTCGAAGCACAAACCAACGGGATGGAGCTTTAGGTTTCCCCCTTTAATGTCTCGTCATCCAGCACAAACACAGATGTAATATCTGAATCTCAAATAAACCGTAAAATAAACTGTGGGCTGTTGATCGCGTCAGCTTTCTGACCTCTGAGATTTTTATGAACCAATCGGATCAGCTGTGTGGAATAAGTTGTGGAGCCGCTCACTTTGACCTGCACCACCTTCACAGCTCAGCAGGTTTCAGATCCTCTAAAACATCTGGACGCTATTGCCGACGGCCCCCAGAAGCATCGGGCCGCGTTCTCATGGGAAACATGGTTGTTGAGGATTAACAGTCCTGTGCAGTTATTTTACAGCGTTTTCAGATGAACTGAGATGAAAGAGAAGCGTTGAGCTCCAGGACATTTACTGCTGCACATTCATGATGGCGCCCCCTTCAGGCAAAAGCGGTATGATTCCTTCTCACTGCCCTTAAGTTTCAACTCAAATCTCAAATGGACAAAAAAAATTTATGCTAAAATGATGTTGAGCAAACTCATTAATCCTCCAGAAACTGTCTCTGGGGATTCTGGGGATTTTAGTTAAAAATCATGAATGCTGCATTTCTCCAACACATCTTTGGCATTTTATTGCTACAAAATTTACACAGATCCTCAAACGTCTGTTTAGGGGTTAAAACTGTCAAACCTGGGATGCAAAAGGAAAAAAAACACAGCTGGGGCAAATATAGTAGAAATAAAACATGTCTCATCTTTAACACTTAACTTTAAGGCTGTTCTCAGAGCGCCGTTTTGTCAAACCTTCATTTACATACAAGATGTCCACTAAGATGGAGTGGGGGGGTTCATTACAGGCATGAGACAGGTCGATCGCTCCTATGGTTGTATTTTAACCCAAACTATGATCTTTTAAGTAGCCCAATGAAGCAGCAGCAAGCCAACAAACACTGCAGTTCGTCTAATGGCCACTGGGGGCGCTCAAAAGTGAGCCCGCCCCCTCCCAGGTTAATGGTTTTGGTCTCTGTGGATAGTTTTGTCCATCTTGCTGTACATGGTGTTCATTGTTATATAACTCATGCATTTTTAAGGCTTAAAGTTTGCAGTCTGTTGGGGGTGTGGCCTCTTTGACTGACAGGTGGATGGTGTCACAGGCAGCTAGCTACACCTGCAGGAATCACCTCAGCCAATCAGGCCCTCTCCACCTTTTTAAGAATCAACTTGACAAATATTTTGGCTAAACTGTCGACTAAGTAAGAGCCAGTTCCAGTATTTTATTGGTCTGTTCCAGGTACGTGTGCTGCACATGTCCAGGCTGGCCGCTGTTAGGCAGAAACCGCTCATTCAAATATGGTCACTTCATATTCCACAAAAACAAAAAACAAAACACAAAGTACAAGGCCGTCTTTTCTATACAATCAATGAACCTACAGAGCAAAGGAAATGTAAACTCAGGTGAGAAAACAAAGGTAATCAGCGAGTGATGAAAACTTAAACCAAGGCAGCACAGAGGTCCAAACGGGACACCAAACTGCTACAGCCAGCCTCCATACGTGGACTTCGTGGGTCTCTAAACCAGCGTGGGTTCAATACTGCCACGACCACCAAGGCACAGTTACAGAGACGCTGTTATTGATGCTGGGGCGCAGGCAGCATCACACATAAACTACGTAACGTCTCGGTGAGAAACTGCGGGAAATTTTTAGATACAACAAATTGAAACTGCAGTTCCTTCTCTTGCCTGTAGGTGGTGCAGGCGCTTCATTTCTACTGATTTTTTTCGCACATAAACCTTTAGTTGGTGACTGTTAGAGCGGGAAAAAGTAAAATAAATAAACACAGTGTCATCGAGGAGGAGTGAGACAATCAAGCAAACACAGATCAGACGGATGGAGGAAAAGCGGATACTGAAGGCGTTGATGCGTACGGAGGCCGGTGCACCTTTCAGAGCGTGCACTTTGACGGAAGCATGTTTGCAGGACGTGAGGCCGGCGGCTGCCAGCGGCTCTCCTTCTTACGGCAGATTAAGACTCAGGATTTCTTCTTCTATCTACAGGAATGCGTCTCACCGACTTTTCCTCCTCGGAGATCCGTGCGTGTTCACATCGAGAGGATTAGACGTCTGCAGGTGGGAACCACAGGTCTGAAGGTACACAGACGCGATGTATTGTAAGACAGCTGTTCACCATACATTACTCTGGATCAATGGGGGGATCAATCATTTGCTGTATGTATTAATTAATGTGCTTCAGTTTCACAGAGTTGTGCTGACAGATGAGACTAAAGTGGATATATTGTAGACACACACGGCAACAGCGTCTGCAGCACATCTGTGGAATTGGTGTGAATCAGTGATATATGGCAGACAGCCTGTCACAATATATCGTCCTGTCAACGGCTGTCCCACCTGCAGTTCGCCACAGCGAGGACGGTCGGCCCGCTCTTTAGTCATGCAGTAAAGACAACGCAACACGATGAAGACCAAAGCTTGAGGATCCGACCTGAGGTGTTATGACCCACAGATGCCGGTCAGGCGGGTGCGGGGGTGGGGCGGTGCTGGGACTCGGGCGTGATCAGGAGTGATCCATGGGTTCAGTGGCGTTGCTCTGCCCGGCGTCCTGACTGTCCATCTCCTCCGGTTCCTCCACCTTCTCGTCAGGTTTCCTGGCTGCGGTCGTCCCTGCTGCAGCCGGCGGTTTGTGGTCGGCCGTAGACCTCGGCTGGTCCCTGCCGGTCTGGCTCCCACCTGCCGGCTCCTGGCTGGCCCTTTCCCCTGAGGCAGTGGCAACGCTCTGCTGCTCCTTCAGGTGCCGCTCCATGGAGGCCTGGATGGAAGAGACCATTTCCTGCAGCTTCCTCCTCTGCTGTTCCATCAGGCTGGGGTCGAGCCCGCGACCATCCTTCATAGTGACAAAGCCCGGAGCCATGCGGACCAGCTCCCTGGTGGCGTCCTCGGGGATGTCCGACAGATCTGGCGGTCCTCGGGAAACACTGGCACTCAGGTCCACACCGCTGCTGTGCTGGCGTGTGATAGGGCGGTGTTCTGGAGGCGAGGAGCCCCCGGCGCTACCCAGAGAGTGGCCTTTTCCCTGAAAGGCGGTGACGCTCTGTAGCTGCTCCTTTTTACGAACAACACCGCCGCTGCCCAGCCTCAGCACACCATGGGATGGACTGCCCTCTCTGCTGCCCCTGGTGGACGCCTCAGAGCGCAGCTGCACAAGCGCCTCCTTCACCAGCTCCTCCACGTCAGGACCGACGGGGAAGTGACCAGCAGCGTCCACGCAGAGCTCCAGGCGCTCCTCTGCGGCGTTATAAACAAAGGTTTTCCCTGTCAGGTGAGGGAGCGTGCAGTGCTTCCCGTCCATCAGGCCTGAAAGAGACGATGATGGAAAAATGATCATCATTTCTAGCTTCATACTTTATTCTGACTTTACCATCTGAAACAAGCATTTCAGCCCGCCTTCCCTTTCAGGCTACATTCCCTTTAAGCCAACTCTCTTCTGATTGGCTGCCCGTCACAAACAAATGTTGATTATTTGAAATCTGTTTAAGGACAGCCACCGCTGTAACAGTGTGCATGTGACAAACCAAAGAAAGGACAGTGGGTCCACTTTAATAACAGGTCTGCAGCTGCTGTCCTCACTCAGGTGGGCTGCACCAAATATAGTGACAAAGGCTCAGGGGCTTGTTTTTATTTATGCTCTGGTAGCTTCAGAGCAACAGTCTGAGGAAGTCACCATAAAGGATCTGCCATTATTAGTTTTAGAGTTGTAATAACAGACAATAAACAAAATTATAGATAAAACAGATCCTTTAATCCCATCAGTCTGCTTTCAGAGATTTACCAAGTGTGCATGTGTCACACAAATATAGATTTTAATCCCACCAAAACTACAAAGTGTAATCCCCGATATAGATCTCACTCTGCTGCAGCGTTCAGCACACATCAGTGAATCACTGTTACACTCATGTTTCTTTATTAAACATCTGAGCACCATCATCCAATCATCTCCACATGCTCAGAGAACTTGTTCTCTTCTCTGGGACAGAGTTCCTGTAAGGCTACAGAACCGGAATATGGACCAAAGACTCTTTTTGGACACACACCCAAAACTGATTGTTGCCCATCACAGCCACAGTCTCTTTTACCACCTTTACACCTGTTCCTCAGCAGCCAAATGCATCGTGTTACTGCATAATGTTGTGATTGGTTGATATGGTGCATTTTTCCACCAATAGGAAAGGAGTTGTCGGGAATTGTTTCGTTTTTATTAGCAAGCACTTCCTGTTAGCGTTTACTTCTGCACAAAACGCGCATCGAAGGTGAGGACAACAAACAGGGAAAAGCATGGCATAAATTCTTGGGCATAACTCTGGTTTTACGTGGCCTAGCAACATAATTTAAAAACTGGTACGTAGTTTGAAATCTGCATGTTGATTCATGGCAGCAGCATCCCGATTAAGCGGTTGCAGCACCGCGCATGCATACAGCAAATCGGACAGCGGAACCAATCGAGTCTATCAACGTCAGCTCAGGTCCTGCTGAGTATTTACATTTTTTTACAGAATTTAGAGCTAAACAAATAAAAAGTCTGCATCAATGGAAAAGTAAAAATATATTGAAGGGGTGATGAAAAAATTACTACCAAGTCAATTCTCTTACTACCTTTTACTAGCCCGCAGAAACCCTGAGACACACAATAAGTTGCATTTATCTTCTATCCTGATGACAACAACTGGTTTTGGCTCACAGTTTATGGCAAAAAGCTGCTGCATTAACTCTGATGTGCGGAAATATAACTTAAGTTTTATAGACTGAAAAAACTATTACAGCAATTAAACGTTTAAACGTGAAGCTGCGCTGTGTCCAAACTGCTCGTGATGCTGATGCAGAAGCTCTGATGGCCTGTATATATCAAGCATCCTCTCCTTCCTGCATCTGAGCAAAGCTTTCATTGGATCTCTGAGGCTGCATTAATCAGGAGCTGTGGGAAGAAACTTTGAGCATCATTTCATTTTCTGCTTCGGTTTATGATGCGGTCAGGCTCTCATGCATCCTAAAAATTATTTTACCACCTTTTCTCATTTAATATGATCACTGCTGAGTGACGGACACGTTTTACTCTCCTGAGGAGAGACAGTGCTGAGCTGATGATATCAGGCTGTCAGAGGCACTCTTACCTCACTGAGTGATGTTAAAACATTTTTCTAAACGAGTCCTCTGCTTCTTTCATGTTTCTGAAACCTGCAGTCCAGCTCGTGATGCAGACACACAAGTTAAACAACCTCGCCTGCTCCATGGTGCAGACTCTCCAGGGACTCCCTGCAGGACTACAGATCTAGCTCAGAGTACCAAACTTACCCATGTCTTTCTTAACGATGTTGTAGAAGACGCCGCCCTGCTGGAATAAGTGTGGCAGCTTCTTGGCGTACGACCAAACATCCTCACCTGGAACAAAGAAATATTTTTAAAAAGATGCAACAAATGAGCAGAGGTTCTAACACGAGCTTCAGAACATTTCTGTGTGAACACAGAGCTGCTTTAACAGCCTGCAGCAGCACAATTTCAGTGAATTTGAATTTAATTGTTGACCACAAGAGAACCGAGGTGGACTGAATTTTAACGTGCATACTGCCAACAGTATCCCCTCATTCCACATCACTGAATCCAGGTGTTCCAGTCACTTCCACAGGTGTATAAACCAGCACCTCGGCATGCAGACTGCATGAACACGAGTGAAAGAATAGGTCGCTCTCAGGAGCTCACATTTCCTCACTGCTAATCTTCCACAGTCAGCTGTTAGTGGGATTATAACAAAGTGGAAGTGATTGGGAACGACAGCAGCTCAGCCATGAAGTGGTAGGACACGTAAAATCACAGAGTGGGGTCAGTGGATGCTGAGGTTCAGAGTGCACAGAGGTCACCAACTTTCTACAGACCTTCAACCTTCACGTGGCCTTCAGATCAGCTCAAGAACAGAGAGAGCTTCATGAATGGGTTTCCATGGCAGCTGCATCCCTCCATCACCAAGCTCAATGCAAAGTGTCGGATGCAGTGGTGTAAAGCACGCCAACACTGGACTCTAGAGCAGTGGAGACGTGTCCTCTGGAGGGATCAATCACACTTCTCCATCTGCCAAGCTGATGGAGGAGGCTGGGTTTAGTGGTTCCAAGGATAAAGTTTGGTGGAGGCGGGGTTATGGTGTGGGGGTGTTTTTCAGGAGTTGGGCTTGGCCCCTTAGTTCCAGTGAAAGGAACTCTGAATGCTTCAGCATACCAAGACATTTGGGACAATTTGATGCTCCCGACTGTGTGGGAACAGTTTGGGGATGGCCCCTTCCTGTTCCAACATGGCTGCACAGCAGTGCACAAAGCAGCTCCGTAAAGACGTGGATGAGCCAGTTTGGTGTGGAAGAACTTGACTGGCCTGCACAGAGTCCTGACC
>VUQK01031260.1:0-13484 GCA_015106715.1 Bujurquina vittata
AATCAAAATGTGTAGAGCAACCATAAAGATATTAAAAATGATCAAAATATGATGCAAAATGAGACCAAAAAAAAAAAATCACTATAATCTGAAACAAAGTGAGACACAAAACAATTAAAATAGCACAAAGTATCATCACAAAGACGCAAACCGGCCACCGCAAAACTAACAACACAAAATCAAATAAGATCACAAGATAAGATGCAAAACCAGGGCCCGACAGCTATGAGGTCACTGAGGTCTGGACCTCAGTGATTTTCCTCCAAAACAAGGCTGTAAAAACTGGCATGAATCATTGTGAGACGCTCTAGGTGGCTTTTACTTTGAAAAGACTTACGCTTGTTATGGCCCACCCTACACTGCCTCTGACTGGGTTGCCTTTGGGAGTTAGGCTGACGCACGACAGGAGGAGTGAATCAGAGTCACAGCAGGGCCAGAGCCATCCAGGAAGTAACTTTTCTCCTTTTAATAAGTGAAGCAATAAAATTATGTATTTTACCATTTGATCTTACATATTTCTATATACACAGTTACTTCTGCAAAAGAGGGAAACTGTGCAAAACAAAGTCCTCTGGTTCTGATTGCAGTGCAGCTCTGGTGTCGTCTGAGGTGCATTTACAGCCTTGTCTACTGATCAGTGGTGCACAGGTGCAACACCTTGAATATGAGACAAATTAGACCTCACAAATTTCTAAATCCTTGTTACGGCCCTGTGCAAAGCAATCAGTGAGAGGCAGACCCACCTAAAGGGGAAACAAAAAGACCACGAGGAAACACAAAGTGTGGGGGAAAACACAAAAAGATTCAAAACACCCACAAAACTGTTAAAAAGGACCAAAATTACATGCTATATGAGACACAAAACAGCTAAAAATGAGAAAAAGAAAGAGAAAAGTTGTGCAAAACTACTAAAACAGGAGCTGAAGTGACCAAAAGGAGGCCAAAATGCAAAGAGGAGCACAAAGAGACAAAAAAAGTAGGCACAAAGATTTTCAATAATGACAAATACACCAAGCTACCACAAAGAAATGACCAAAATGACACACTGAGTGAGCCAAATGACAAGACACCACAGAAGACACACAACATTTACAGTAAACTAGGAAACAGTGGGATCCACAACAGGACGCCAGATAATCAAAAATGAGATGCAAAACCGCCTGAATGTGACGCAAAGGGACACAAAAATTAGACAAGAGCCATTATATCCTCAGAGTCCAAATGCAGCACACATGAGCTCCAAAAACGAGAAAAAGAAACACGCGATTTAAAATAGGAAACAGCAAGAGCACAAAGATGCAAAACTACCACAAAAAGACTCAAAGTAACAACAGAAGAGAGAAAAAAAATCACCACAGCGTGAAATAAAAGCTGACAATGAAGAGACACAAATTGAGCCGCACACAGGCCAAACTAGCACAAAGACACTCGGAGGGAACAAAAATGTGAGCGAAATGAGCAAAGCACCCACACCGGAGGACTCAAAGTTACCGGAACGTCTCACGAAGTCGTCTTTTCCCTCCTCACACGCTCACTTACTGATACAATCCCCGACAACCTGTTGGAGGTACACCGCGGACACTACAGCCGTGCCTCTCCCGGCACACTTGAGGGCTCTGCAGGCGACACGTCCCGCAGTGTGTGCCCGCGATGCGGCTCACAGCACGCGGCGTGACATTAAACAGCCTGAGCTCCGCGACAGGTGCAGCACAACAGAGGCTAAAGTTTGGACACGGAAAGTGGGGGAAATTACTGCCTGAAAACTTCCACACACTCCCGTGTTTATCTGCAGCGAGAGGACGCACAAAAAAATCTGAGAAAAAGAAACACACGCCGCTTATTGGACTGCACTTTAACCGCATTTAAATTCAAATTCAAAGCAGCGAGTAAAGCGCGGAGACCCCGTCCTGTGAAGGCTATCACGCTGCCTCTCCGTTACCTGATAGCTGAAAATTAAACATAATAAATAAAAATAAACATGTCTCTCTCTCCCTCTGTGTTTATTGGTTTTCTTCCCACCTCATCCTGCTGAGACTCTTTGGGCTTCTTCTTGGTGGTGGCCGTCATCGTAGCGGAGCCTCAGTCTCGTCTCTCAGCCTGAATGCAGCGCCTCTCCCCGGTAATAACAGCGCGAACCTGCCGGTGCGACAATTTAGCGGCGCGACCGCAAAGCTGCCAGCAATCAGCGCGAGGTTCCGGCAGGAGTTTCAAAATAAAGGCCGCACCGCAGGATACGCTTCTTTGATCGTCCCTTTGTCACTTCTGTTGGTGTTATTTCTTTTTTCCTTTCATTTACTTGCAATTTATTTTTGTTTTACTTGCTTAAAAAATCTGCTACTAATAATGACTTAATATTTAATGATTTATGAATGATGCGGAATTTTTATTGTTTTATTTTGTTTTGTTTTGCTTTGATTTTAATCAGCCATTGTTCCTCTAAGCTTTTCTTAATTTTACATTCAGCACGTCAGTTTAGCCTTTTTCTATTCTTTTCTTTTTCTTTTCTTTAAAATAACAACTAATATTTATTCCACAGCAAAACCACTTTAATTTCCTTTCAGGGCAAGAGACACTTATTTTCTAATGTACGTTGTTAGGTTTTTATTTTTAATAATAAAGCCATTTTAAAACTTTAAAGTGTATTTTGTTGAGAAAAATTCAGATTCAGCATACGGCAATAAAGATGACATTTTTCATGACCTGTGTTTATGTTTAAAAAATAAATGCAAACATCTGGTGTCTGTTTGTGTGGAGCTGTCCATGGTGCTGAAATACAGCATGCCCTTCAATCAGTACACCACCAAATATTTGTTACTTTATACACAAAAAACTGTTTGCGTTTACAAGGTCATGCTTATTCATATTTAATTAACTACTTTACTTTAGCTCAAGGTTGTCTAAATGACTAAAGTAATCAGATTACTGCGAAAAGTGGGGAGACAGACAGCACACACACCTGTAGGTTTATTATAATGGGGTTATCGTACAATACACTGCAAATAACATTCAAATATGAATGAAAGGATCACATATAAATCCTGAAAAGTCTCGCCGGTTATGTATGCCTACGTTTGCCCAGCTCTCGGTGAACATCAGTCAGTACAGTCCACTGCAGGGCCATTCCTTTAAATCACAAGGTTAAGGAAAGAAACTGGCTTTTTGTGTTTGTATGCACAATTCATGAGGGCAGCAGGTGCAGCCACGACTACTTTATTCAGAGTCAAGTCAAGTTTTTTGGAAGCATCTTTTAAAAAACAATCATTGAACAAAGTGCTGTACAACTTAAACAATAAAAGGAATAAAAACAACCCAATACATAAATGCAGACGGACAAAAAACAAATGCCAAGCAATAAAAATTAGTTTTCAAACAGGTTTGGAAGATGCTGAGTTTTGGTGAGGTCCTGATGTGAAGGGGCCATTCTGTTCCAAAGTTTAGGGGCAACTACAGCAAAGGCCCGATAGCCTAAGGACTTTAATTCATTCTGTGATTTAAAAATAGAAAATAAGTTCTTAAAGTAGATTCTAAAATACACTGGGAGCCATGTGCAAAGAAGCCAAAAAGGGGATATATGATGCTTGTGTGCGCCTGTCATAAGTTGAGCAAGTTGCAGATGAGAAAGCCAAGCCTGGCTGAGGACTTAGTAATGGATCCTGCAATAATCGAGCCTGAATGAAATGAAGGCATGAATTACTTTCTGGTAGTCAGCAAAGAGAGAAATCGCTTAGCCTTTGTGAGGACTCTCAGCTGAAAGAAACTAGCTCTAACAGCAGCATTTATTTGTTTGTCAAATATGAAGCTGTTGTAAAAATCGCTCCCACACTTTTTGCAAAGATTGTTTTTCCAAAGGGCCACGATCACCTTTCAATGAGGAGTCAGGGTCAGGAGATCCTGAATATTGGGCTGTAAAGTGCTCCGATCCAGTTTATGAAGGATGAACCAAATCCAAATTTGTTCATACCCGGTCAAATGCCTTCTCTGCATCTAAAGAGACAACTGTGGTTTCTAATTTGTTAATGGAACAATAGTCTATTACATTTATTAGTCTGTGTGTATTATTTGCTGAGTGCCAACCCTTGATAAAACCAGTTTGATGAGGATATGTTATGGCTGGAGTGATTTTTTTTAGTCTTCTAGCAAGGAGTTTATTTCAAGGTCATCATTTATGAGCGAGATTGAAGTCATCTGGACTTGTCGAAGTAAAAGCATGAGTGATATACTGGTGAAAAAAAGGTGTAAGATGTAAGTCTCCACCCAAATTTATCCCAAAGTTGTTCTATGGAGCTGAGGTTAGGACTCTGCGCAGGCCAGTCAAGTTCTTCCACACCAAACGGACCTGCTTTGTGCACTGGTGTGCAGTCATGTTGGAACAGGAAGGAACCATCCCCAAACTGTTTCCACAAAGTTGGGAGCATGAAATTGTCTAAAATATATTGGAATGCTGAAACATTAACAGTTCCTTTCACAGGAACTAAGGAGCCGAGCCCAACTCCTGAAAAACAACCCCATGCCATAATCCCCCCCTAACAAACTTTACCCTTGGCACAATGCAGTAAGATAAGTACTGTTCACACTGTACTAGGAACACTACCAAAATAAGACAGGAAGTAGCCTCACACAGTAACACAGGGATACAGATGAAGACTGCAAACCAAAACCAACATAAAACACTGGGCCACCGGCACAGGACCATGACACTACCACTTCATGGCTGAGTTGTTGTCATTCCCAATCACTTCCACTTTGTTCGAATACCACTAACAGTTGACTGTGGAATATTTAGTAGTGAGGAAATTTCCCAACTGGACTTGTTGCACAGGTGGCATCCTATCACAGTACCACGCTGGAATTCACTAAATTTCTGAGAGCAACCCATTCTTTCACAAACGCTTGTAAAATCAGTCTGCATGCCTAGGTGCTTGGTTTATACACCTGTGGCCATGGAAGTGACTGGAACAGCTGAATTCAATGATTTGGATGGATGAGTGAATACTTTTGGCAGCACAGTGTATTTAACTGTGTGCAACATGTGGTGTATTACAAGGTGACAGAGAGGAGAAATGCACTTGTATAGGGTTGAATATTTACTTGAAGTCACATTGTAAGTCAAGTTAGCATTTATTTTACTCATTAATTTAACCACCACCCACCAGTTTTTCGATGAAATGATCCCCGCTGAGCTCTCCACAGTTGTTTATCTCTCACACCCAGCCTTGCTGCATATTTAAACCTGATATAAAAGCTTCTGTGATAACTGCAGCCATACTTGCAGAGTGTAATATTCCCATCGAGACTTACAGTGTAGCACTTTGTGGTATTTTTACCTGCGATGATGTCATGCTACTATTCCTACACTATCACTTCAGGGACTAAGAGGCCTTCTGCGGCATCTTGTGTTCCAACATCCCTCGGAAATAAGTTACGGGATTATAGCTCAGTGTGTCACCGGACCGAGGCCTCATCTGAAATCCCCTCAGATGGGAGCGAGACGAGACAATCGAGAAGATCAGTAGCCAGCTGGCCTTTCCCCCTGCCATGTGACTGAATGCAAACAGATAGGTGTCAGAGAGAAAGCCCTGAAGACACAACACACTCACTCATGTGCTCTGTGGCCCCGTATCCCATCTATGGAGTAATGAGTACAGTTACAGGGGGGAAATGGGAAAAAAATAAATGAAGATGGAGGAGCTGGCGGTGAGTGGGAAAGAGGCCTGGAGGTGTTTGTCCCCTAAGGTGTGTGTGTGTGTGTGTGTGTGTGTATACATCTAAGGATGGGAAGAAGACCCAGATCTGTTTCCCACTTATATATTTAGGGTTTAAAAAGTCTTAACTCAGTCTTAATGCAATTTTCATTTTGAAGGTGAATGTTCTCCATTTCTGGTTTGTGTTGCACTTTTGAGTTTCACTACCTCTTGTTTGACTTGTGTTTGCAGACAATTTGGTGTTTCCATGCAAACAACAGGGCGACCACAGCTAGTGACCAAAGCAATCACAAGGCGTTTTTCTGTGCCGCACCCTCTTTGCGTCTGATTTCACTCTAGCAACAGCTAGCAACCTGCCAGATCATTGCTGACTGGTCACTAGTCCTGTGTGACTCGGCCTCAGTATTCACTCCATCTTAATCTTTCATGAGCCCTGAAGCTAACAGGATGCTCTCTGCTCGGGTCCAATTGACATAAATTTTGTCATCAGACAGTGAGGGTGGGGGTTCGTGCGGATAACCACGAGCCTACCTGTTTTTGTGACTGCGTGGACTCATCCACTGAGAATTTTCATTACAATGCACCGGCTTCACACGCGCCCCAGGCAGCGCACTTCAAAGAAGTATAAGAGGAATGACTACTCGACTGTGGGACCTCCAGCTGTCCAAGTCTGTAATGAAGTATAATCGAGGCCTAACACTGAGTTGCTAATCTAAAGCTAGTTAGCTGGCTGTGCTGAAAGTACATGTTTCTTTTCATCAATTACATTTTCTCTCTTGCGCTTGTGAATTTGAAAATGTTTAAACTTTGTGATGCATTGTGATTTTCTGCATATTTAATATGTCAACCTTTCACATAATGTAACTGTATGTAACAGCAATCTCTGTGAGCCACAAGCTTTTTTTATAACTGCCCACACGATCTGGTGATGAAGTCTGTGGTGCTGCCCCTCGACATGCTTCCACAGGTTTCCCAATCAGGAGAAAAAAGGGATTTCAGGGGCTAAGAAGATCTGTTGCAGAGAGAGACATAAACTGAAATGTGAATTAAGCAAAGCTCTTTTAATTGATTCCCAGAATAATAATTTAGTGCTGGGAAATGGCTTAAATGAGGTCCACACATGCAGTGTAAAGGCCTGGAAGCTTTGTTAGGAAACTAAATAGCTGAATGACAAAGCAGTTTTAGCCTCCTGGTGTGCAGGGTGATGATAGATTAGCTTGTCAGGAGAAATTTCTGCTGGATCTCCGCTCTGATTCACCAGCTCACTCCTCTTTATTGGGAGTGTGTGACATTATTCGACATCGCTGCTGATAGACACAGATTTGGACACATCAGGGTCCGTTTTCTAGTCGCTATGAGGCATGGGGGGAAACTTTATAATCCCCTCTATGGCTGCACAAGTTCCAACAAAGAGACATGTTGTTGGAAATGCAGTGTTTTTGAAGCTTGCCCAGTTTTATGGACAAGCTTTTAAGTCACTAAAAAAAAACCCAAAGCTGGGCCTTTGATTTGCACTTTTTCTCTTGTGTTCCTGTTTTAAAAGCTGGAAACTATCAAATTTGACTGCTATATTATGATCTGAAATCCTTTTTTCCACATTTTTTTAAATATAAATTTTATTTTAGGCTTAATTTATGTTCAGGTTTTCTATGAGAAGTCTTATTTTGGCTAAAACTAAGAGGATTTGCCCGTTTGCACTTAGCAGCAGCCAAACCTTCATTGGTTGATTTGCATTTTGATTAAAGCTGCTATGGATATGGCAAGCATGCTTGCTGTGCTCAGTGCATAACTTCATCTTTTCTCCATCCTCATCCTTTAATGTTATCCTTTCAACTGCCTTCCACAGCCTAATGCATCTCTGAATAGAGAAGCTCTCCAGAGCCCAGCTTCAAGGGCTACAGTAAAGTAACAATAATAAGACGTGTAGCTACACGTGTGTGCGTGCGTGCTCGGTGTAAAGTGAATGAACAGTGTCTTGATGAGGTGTGAGGTCAGCGAGCAGGAAGAGGAAGGCAACGGGTTGAAAAAGAAAAGAGAGAACGAGGATGAAGAAGATCTAAACTGCGGAGGACAGAAGACGTGGTGGGTGGTGGGAGATGAAAGAAAAAACAGCAGGAAAGAGCCTCAAAGCCTCGACTGGACTCTCTCGCCTCCTCCATTAAATATTTAAGAGGCGGGATCAGAGAGCACATGGAAATGATCTCTCTCTATCCCTCCCTCTGTGACCTCTGTTGACGTTTGGGAAGTTCACTGGTGTCCCTAAGGCATTGGTGCATCGGTGCCTGTATATGATGGCATTTGCGCTTGTGCGCATTCACGTGGATGAATATAATTCTGCCCAGTGTCCCCGTGTGGGCTCTGCAGTGTGCTGCTATTAACTGTTATCATCAGCATGAGTTTATTGTGATGTTTATTGTTGACTTTTGAGTGAGCCTCCTCCCTCTCTCCTTTCCTCACCTTCTAACACCAATTTTACTTTGACTGGGCGTTAACTCATAATCCAAACCTTTAAAGCGTTGGGATTAACACCAAAAAGTCTGTTAACTTTGTGTTAATGGGTCACAAACCAAAACAGTTCGGCTTCCCTTCAGGGTTTCACTCCGGCTGTCTAATCAGGGACCGGTTTACGCCTGGGACGTCAGGTGTAATTAACCTGCTGCTAGGATGGAAACCTGCAGGGCTCAGAGTCTGACGTTTGGTGGTTTCCAGATAAGGAAGAGTGATGTTTAAAACACGTTCCTGATAAGAGCAGGTTTAAAGTTTTAAAAGACTGAGGAGAAGTGATTCTCTGCTTTTCTCTGGGATACACAACATGTTACTAAAAGACAGTAAAATGTCGCTGGTTCTTCACGTTCTTATTCACCCACAAAACCCACCTAGTTATAACTTCTGCTTGTCATTCCCGAGCAGCAACCCCCCCCCATGGCTGACAGATAAAGCTAATGCAGAGGTGCCACCTGCAGTTTGTCTAAACGCCACTTGGAGCTGGACACAGAAGTCCAATTGTCATAGACGCCCATGTTAAAGTCAAGTTCAGAGCAGAGAAAAACACAATCTAGCACAAGAAAAGCTTTTGCTCTCCATGCACAGGTTCCTCAGCAGGGATTTTAACCGTTTCAGATTTTGCAGCATGTAAGAATGGTGGCAATTTTCATACATTAATCAGCTATAACTGATCACATGATCCAAAATTAGACTGTTTAAATTAAACAGTTTAAATTAGACTGTTTAATTAGAATGTTCGAATATTGTAGGTAATTAATATTATATCTTATATCTATCTAATATTGTCTGTAATTGTCTGTAGACAATATAAAGTGCCTTGGGACAACAGGTGTTGCTTGTGAGGGTAATGGGCCCGTCACTTATTTCGTCATAGAATATGTGAAACTGTAGCCAGCTGTCAGAGGGTGATTGTCGAAGCCACAGGTATTAAAGTGCAACACGCATGCCAACACAATATTACTGTAGGCATGCGGTTATATTGTTATGCTTAATTCGTGTACCTCAAACCTGTTTTCGTTCCATATTTTTATGACATGAGCCTTAAATAGAGCCAGTTAAGACTAATCTAAACCAGCCGTCACGTTCTCACCGTTTTACAACCTGTTGCTCTGCTTATTCATTTAAACAGGCTGAAGACATTTAACTCTGCATTTATTTCAGACATACTGAAATGATTGGAGAAACTTGGAAATCAGAGTATGTTTTTAATATTGCAAAACCTAAAATTTTTGACTGATCAAAGCCAAATGGGATTGTCAGTCGTGGATTTTTTAAGAGACGGGAGCTAAAATCGAGCAAGATGGAGCAGCAGAATGTGCTGCATCTTCTCGTCTATTATGTCCCCAAAATGAAATTATAAACCCGTAAAGTAGCATAATGTGGACGCTTTCATATCAAATCTAAGGTAAAGCCTAATAATTTTAATTAAAATCCTTGGTTTTTGCATTCATTTTTCTTCATGGGCAACACTTTATAGTCTTACTGAGGGCATGCACCACACGTACAAGACTCAACCTGTAAATAATTTAATTCAAAGAAAAATATCAAAATCATATTAGGGATCTTTGCTTTGAGAGAGACTGTAAAAACTGAGCCTTAATGTTTCAAAACTTGAGCATGCTCAGGCACAAAGGCAATCCACTGTGAGTAGGAGTGTAGTGCTGCTGGCAGATGAAAGCCATGTACCTGAAAAACATATTAGTCATGCCCATGATGATGCATGTGGATATTTTAATCTACACGGGGATTTCATAAGAACTCCATACCACTTTGGTGCATAAATGAGAAAACAAAGTTTATAGAATAAACAACCCAAAATTTGTTGGTTTACACAGCAGCTATGAAAAGCGTACATGACTAAGAGTTACGTAAATGGGCCTCAGCACTACATTTGCATAATTTTACATTTATCTTAGTGACAGTTCGCCCTTAAGCACAGTGCAGCATTTAATCTAACACCAAACTGGTTGAAATGAAGTCTGTAGCATTGCCACTATTATTTCTCCAAACATTTCAAATGGGCAATAAAACAAAGAGGCACAGATTTGAGACAAAAAAACAACCAAACCCAAGAAAACACCACCTTGACCTAGATAGAGCAAAGTAGGTCAAGGTTTACAGACTGGCCCATTAACCAGCGCGAAGGTCTGCTGGACTTCAGCTGAACAGCTGAGCATTTATGCCACAAACTCCCTCAAGAGACTCTTGAGTCTTGACTTGCAGACATATTTGTTACTAGCCAAATAAATCAAGGAATCAAAAGTGAATATATATAATTACATTGTAAAAATCAAGTCAGTCTGCATAGGAGGCCCCAGGTATTACTCCTGCGGCAAGTCAATGCATAATTTAAACAAGCTCATCAAAAATGGACAGTAGACGTTTGGAAAAACATTGCCTGGTCCGATGAGTCCAATGAAAAGGGCAGCTTGGACTGGAATCTGATGTCTATGATGAACTCGTATGTCGAGTTTTTCTGAAAATGGCAAACTGCAAGGAGACAATTGTGCAGACTTGAGAGGTTACTTATCACTTTAGGCCTAGGAAAGAAGTGAGATCTCTTATGAGGTGTTGGCAGAAGTGGCTCCTAGCATGTTTTAACCCATATGAATATTTGGTTGCAGGCATGGGCCCAAATTGACCAAGGCTCAAGCCTGCCGTGAACTGTAAGCAGCTTTCTTTATTACCTCCTTGAGCAAATTACCATCCTTTATCAAAGAAGAGGAGCTAATCCCACAGTTCATAGCGACACACCATCTGACAGTTCATGAAAATGATCAACAAGTGGTAGTGGAACCAAATCTTTCTGAATTCTTCTTGGCATTTTGCATTGTAATTGCACTTTGCCAAGGTCTGGAAGAAGACACAAAGTGTCACCCTCAGATGAGAGGAAACTGTTGAGGGTGTTCAGGAACAACCCAGGAACCGCTAAGGCTCAGGCCTGCCATGAACTGGAAACTGCTGGAACAGCAGCATCACTGTCCACAGTCTAGTGAGTTTTACATCACCATAAACTGAGAGGGTGCCAAGCGAGAAAGAAGCCCCTGCTCCAAGATTGAAACCTTCAAGCTCGACTTAAGTTTGCAGCTGCACACATGGACGAGCCAGATGCTTTCTGGAGAAATGTCTTATGGTCAGTAAAGACAAAGATGGAGCTAGTTGACCACAATGACAAGAGGTATGTTTGGGGGAGGTGAGGCTTTCAAACCTAAGAACACTGCAGCAGCTGTCAAGCATGGTGGTGGTAGCATCATGGTCTGGAGCTGTTTTGCTGCCGGTGGTACTGGTACACTGCACAATGTGGATGGAATAGTGAAGATGGAAGACTACCTCCAAGTACTTCAATTTCACCTCACATCAACAGCTAGATGGTTTGAACTTAGACACAACAGGACAAAGATCTCAAACACACATCAGAAGTAACTGGTTTTAGAATGGATA
Organism: Bujurquina vittata; assembly: GCA_015106715.1. NCBI lineage: Eukaryota > Metazoa > Chordata > Actinopteri > Cichliformes > Cichlidae > Bujurquina > Bujurquina vittata. The sequence goes on from VUQK01031260.1 coordinate 11,649, forward strand.
AAGCTGCTGGAATGCTTTTCCCAAAGCCCCGACTTCAATCTTATTGAAAATTCATGGACTACACTTAATAGCCGGGTCTCTGAGTGGTTAAATATTCAGCCAGACTTATGCTGATGTCTTATATATGAAAATTTTCTTTCTTATCCTTTCTGTGTGCTTTTTTTGCAGACTTAACTATTTTTGTGTGTTGTGTTTCTTACACTTACATTAGGCTGACAGTTATTAGATGCCATAAGATAACCTCTTGTCAGCAGCTATTTCATAAGCTGATTAAATTCAAGCTTTCTCAATTGTGACAATTTTGCCTTCTGTTCGTACATTTTTTTTGGGCTGATCTGAAAATGTCATATTTACCTTTGGGAAAATCCTCATAGCGTTCTTTTTTCTCATTTATCTGCAGCCCTGCAAAAAGTAATGTTTGCATTTGTCCTTCATTCTATGCAAACCGCTCAAAATCCATCTCAAGAAACTGTCTTTCAGCTGCAAACAAAAGCGAGCCGAGGCAAGCGTTTTCTTGTTTTTCCATTTCTAAAGTCTTCACAATATAATCTCACCGTCCTGTACTCACATGTCACAGAAACATGCTCTGCAGCCCAATCATCACTCACAACAACAGCCTGACACACTTTGAGTCCCGCAGGATGTGTTTCTGTTTCTCAGAGTCTCTACTCTCCCTGGAGGCAGCAGACCCTCACGGGGCTTCCCGATAAAGGACACGTCACCCGCTTCAGAGGAGGTCTGTCACCTTGCCACATTATGCAACATATTATACATAACAGACTTGATCTTATATACACACACACACACACATCAGATGAGGAGTTCTAGCTGTGAACCGCTGACAACCACATCTATAAATTAAGAGCGTACCGACACCTCACCTCCACGAACCTGAGCTCTGGGTCCATCGCGTTGACGTTCTCAGATTTGAAGCATGAAGCTCAGCAAAAAATGGGCACGGTTGTCCAAAAACAAACAAAAGTGTCTGCTTTGCAATGCAACTGAGTAAAAAGTGAAGATCTCCCGCTCTTGCCAACAGCGTGTCTGTCTGGGTTTTCTCTTCAGAGTAAACAGATGTCTGGCACACGCACACACATGCACACACACGCACACAAAACCCCTCTGTTCTGATTTTATCACTTAAAAAAATGGTGTCATTCACAAGTGAAATCAGTCAACCCAGTTTCACTTGGCATCGTTAGTCTGGTAATCTAATTCTGTGTCAGGGGGAATTTGCCCGGTGGAGGCCTTTGAGCTGAATTCAATGTGGTTTCTGTGTTAAAAGAATAACTCAGGTTTAGTTTTGATTTATAAGAAACTGCGATAAAAAAAAAAAATCAAAATCTTTGTTTGACAAGAAAATCAATAACAAACACATTTTACAGATAGTGTGCGCAAACTGTCGTTACTTTCTCCTTACAGATATAACTTCCAAGTTGAGGTTCACTCAAGGAAAATGAATGTCTTTCAATTGATTTTTTAACTCAACATAAAGACACAGAAGTGTCTGCACTGACACGGGAAGACGGCACAGACTCAGATGCACTGACAGAAGCTGCTGTTATCGGTTACATTTGTAAGGGCACTCAGACGTCGCAGCCACTGCCAAAGCTCGTGGTATCTAATGCTTTAAAAGAACATCATCCCCGCCAAAATTTGTCTCCTTTGCCATGGGCTCCATGCCTGTAGCACCAGCCTGCCACCAATCAGCCATCCTGCTTTCATTCACCCATTTTCCAGTGACACAGATGCAGTTCATTGCATTTCTACCCCCCCCCCCCCCCCCCAAAAAAAAAAAAAAAAAAAAAAAAACAACAAAAAACCGAAGAACATCTC
>VUQK01031260.1:19358-31473 GCA_015106715.1 Bujurquina vittata
TGATTACACATGTGCTACACATGCTGATGCTCCACAGTCTGTCTAGTATATTGAATGAATGTGTGACATGTTTATTCTTTGTGATCGGTCTTAAACAGAGGGAGGCAGAAAGTACCGTGCCGCACCGACAGGGGGCAGTGTTGCAACAGTGCTGCCCCATAGGGAGAAGGATAGGCCCATGGACTTCATCTTCAAATAAATGTAAATTAATACATGTTTTTTTACATGTATTTAAAAAGAGAGACCCCCCCCCAAAAAAATTGTTTGAGTTTATATTAAACATTTTGTTTTTCTTGCCACCATTGTTGAACAGTACAGATTTGATTAAAGCATAATTAATCATTAGCGTAATTAAAATTGAAATATAAGCTTCTATTTTGGGTTCATACATGTGAACATCCGACTACGGACGAGTCAGTGCCTCACCTGTCACAAACCTCACCGTACGTTGCTGTTACAGTCCTATCCTGAGCTCCCTCCCTCAACCCCCATTCACACCTTTGTTCAGGTGACCTCAATAGGTCACTTGATAGAATGAAGGGAAGTCCCAAACTGGTTTCACCTGAAACCACTGATTTTAATGACCTACACCTCCTTTCACACCTTGGCGCACGTGATTGTGCACACTAACAATAGTGGATCACAACCACCTCCAGGGAACTACACCTTTTGGTTTGAGAACTAAAGAAGCCTTTTGGATGAGAGGTGAAACAAAGTCCAGTCGCACCTTTTTTTTTTTTTTTTGCCCTGGTCAATAATCTGGTTACAGCATTTTGGACTAATTTTAGACAAGTAAGAGATGACTGACTCCAGTATACAGTGCAGAACAGCAGTCCAGGCTAGATGTAACAAAAGCATGCGTAACAATTTTAAGATCCTGTGGTTTAGAAAAGGTTTGTCTCAAGATTGTTCTGAGCTGGAAGAAACACCTCTTGGCCACAGCATCGACTGCTTTGACTAATTTCAAATTTGTGTTACTTTCAAAAGAGCACACGCAGTACTGTGAAAAGCCCTCAAACCTGATTGAAAGCTCTCATGGACATTGTTCTTGTCTAGAAAGGAAGGGAACTGAATTTTAAAAAAAAAAGGTTTTTCATGCACTTTAACCAAAAAATGGCAGTTTTGTTCAGTCAATCACTCGATCCAGATTTTTCTTTTTTTTTCTTTCTTTTTTTTAGGAATGACTGAGCTACTGCATGCCTAAAACACACATGAATAAAAGCTAGGCTCAGACTTATAATTGTGAGGACATCACAGCGTGTTATATCAAAAGGTTTGTCAGTAAACCAAGATGGATGAACATCTGTTATAGAAGTGAAACACGACGTATTAGAAACAAAGCATGAAAACTGGGAAAAGAAAACGGATCCTAAATCCTCAACGGTGCCAGAAATTAAAATATTTGTGCTAACATTTTTAGTCTTATGAAGATATGGGGCCTCCAACGCATGACTCAGTTTTATAGACGTTCTCTCTTTAAGGCATCAGTGGATATCTCGCGTCTCACTTTCTCCACACTACATATGCACTTCAGTATGCAGACAATGGCAGCAGACCTGGCTGCTCGATTGTAGCCTTAAATTATCAGCGTGTTCGCTGCTCAGTCTCTAGACATGGTGCTTGGCTGTATGCAGGCTGAGCACAGAGAAATCCAATCTGGTGATGTGAGCACTGTGAGGCCTCTCTGCTGCAGCCTTTGCAGCAGTGACCTTGGTTTGGGCAATTATATTTCAGAGTGCTCTAACCTGAGATGATTCCTGAGGTTGTACTTGGTGTGTGAGCCACAATGTGACTCACTAACCCAAAAATAAAACAGAAACTAAACACTGGGGCATGCAACAAGGACAAGAGCCATTGTAACAAATTTTCCTCAGTGCTGAGCTTAATTTGTATGCATTTATCCTTCATTTTGTTTTAATGAGAAATGTTATTAGATGAATTTAAAGGGAAGATTCTCTGTTTTTGTTCCCTTGTGTCTTGTTTTTCATTGTTATTGATATATTTATGTCTACAAAGTGGCTAGAGCTCAGCAGCACTTCTGATATCCCGTTACATCCCAGGATGCAAGTAGAAATCCCGACGGAGCGGTGACAGTAGTGGAGAGGAAGTTTGTGTAAGAGTGCCCTCTGCTGACAGAAGCTGTGCAGTCATTGATTATTCCTGCATGCACTCATTCCAAACAATGGAGCACATATGTGTAATAAATACATTATTACATGTCTTTACAATATTTTCATAATGTTCCCAAAATAGTGACATATCTGGTGGTGCCTGGCCTGAAAAAAAAAGTTTAGTTAACTGAAATATGATACCAAGTCTAATCTCTTCATGCAAACATGAATGAGTAACGTTTAAAAGCTGATATGTGACCTTCATTGGGTATATGGGAAGCATCCTCACATTCTCATGTCTGTCTGTACACACACGGGGGGAAATGCATCAAACGTTAGCCAAAATAATTAATACCTTTCACATATGTGTTTCAGGAATCAACCAGAGTCATCATTACAGCGCTGATCTTTAATTACGATCCACGATAAATATAAATGCAGTTTACAACGTAAAATTCAAACTAGAAGCACATGAGGAAAGGACCTTGTTATAACCATTGTGCCCCTTTGTGTTTCTAGCTTCTCCATCTCCTGCCTTTCTGTGTCCCCCTGGCTCTGTCCTCACCTTTTGGTGTCAGTTATTTGTCTTTCATTTGCTTTCTAATTTATTTTGTCTGTTAGTTTTCTCAATGTGGTTTTTACTTCTTGATTTTATTCTTGGGCGGCTCTGTAACGCTGACAGCCTTTTTTTGTGGGGTTTGTGTGTTCTTGTATCTCCATGGGTGCTCTCCAGGTACCTTCGGCTGTCTTAAAAAATCAATCAATCAATCAATCAATCAATCAATCAATCAATCAGTACAAAAACAGAAAATGTACTGCTTATTTTCTGTCAGCACTTTTTTTTTCTTTACATAAGTTTCTATAAAAGGCAAATGGTAAAAATTCATTGTGTGTAAAAATACAGGAAAAATATTTTTAATACAGAAAATTCCTTCATTTTTATCCTGTATTTTTACTGTATTTTTTTTATAGGGTATGGCAGATTACCCTGAACTGAAATAATGCAGCTTTGTAATAACTCTGGTTGGAGGCTTAGTGGATTACACCTGGCCTGATACAGCCCAAGGATGCTCAATCAGATTCGGGCGTTTGGACGAAGTCCTTCTAAGAGCAAGTCCCACAACTCTTGACATGCTTTTGGGCTCCAATTTGGGCAGTTACCCTGAAGCTTTCCCTGAATTAGCTTTAATTTCCACAGTCACTGGAGAAAACTACATGTGTGGAATCACCAGCCAAATAAAAACACTGATAAAGTTTGCTGATTTTACCCATTAAAATAGGCATACTTTTTTTCTATTCTGCTCCTTCTACCACCACATTTGCTGTTGCCAAATTCTTCTACTGACTTCAATTCAGGATTGTCTAATTGCCATGTCGGTCTCTTATGATGTGGTTTGGAAGATAGCTCAAAAACAGCTCCTGAGTCAGACCCGAGCAGTTTTTGCCGAGCAGCAGCTGGTTTCAATGGTGGGACTGAGTGGTGCATTAAAATGAAACTTAAAAATTGCAAAGAAAAGAAAATATCAGGATTTCCAATCTGGCACATAAAAGATGTGATAAATTAATGTAACAAGTAAAAAAGTGATGATTGCCTGGTCATCTTCTGTAAGTGTAATACCTGTTGCAGTTGCAGTAAACTGAGAGTGTGCATCAAAAGCTGAACAAATGTTTGCAGGCAACAGTGAATATTAAGTCTGGCTGTTCACAGATTTCCATTCTGCCACTCCGGCTTGATGCACTGTTAATATTCTCGAGTGTCACACTGTCAGGAACTTAGTGATACTCTTTATATTACACTTTCACGCGATAACAGCGTCGTCTGTGCAAATGCAAACAGCTCGGCTCTGAAACTACAAATCCTATTCGTACACATCTGAAATATAAATCTAGTCAAACATCTGCTCTTCCACCTCCTTTATTACACATAAAATGGCCTCATTAAAATTATGTACAGGCCTTTTATTGAGTGAGTAGGCGGGGTTAAAATAAGCTGCTTAGGTACGCCAAAGACTACCATGATCAGCATCTTCATACCAGTAAAGTTGGTGGTGATGATGATGAATTAGTCATCTTCAACACTTCTCACTGCTCACATGGAAACGAGCTTCTTTACTTCGTGGCCATCTCCAAAGTAACAGATGGCAGTGACGGCACGGGACTAATGTTAATATTCAGTGACTGTGACTATTATTCAGCACCGCACACGATGCTAAACTCTGTTATGGTGGCAATCTGTTCAGGTTCACAGCTTTCTAGGTTGGGAGTTCTTCAAACAGAATAAAGCTCGTTGAATATTTTTGTTTTCAGTCCTTCATAAACTGAGGTTTTGGGTTTTTTTGTTACCACTTTTGTACCAGCAGAAGGCCGTTGTACCGTAGCATGCAGACTGGAAGCAGGTAGGTTGGCTCTGCTCATTGCCAGTCAGCATCCTTGGTGTTTTTGTCATATCTGATATTTTATTCAGCAAAAGCTGTTCACTACTAATTGATTTACTTATCACTTTCTACATCTCAAGGACAGTAATATACCACCTAATGACTAGTAATGCATTCCCAGGCCTTATCCTCTGGGGCTGAAATTTGAAACCAATGAACAAACTGCAGTTCCTCTCGTGGCCACTTGACGCTGGCTCCAAAAGTAAGTCAGTTCTCATAGACTCCCATAATGCCCAATCTCACAGCAGAAGTAAGCATGCTTGCAGCCTGGTTTGAACATTTATAGATGGCTTATTCCCCCATAACAACCATAACAACTCTCATTCATTTGCACACTGGAGTTAGGCTGCGTCCACAACAGAACGGAGAGCTTTTTGCCCCCCTTAGTAAACAAAACCATCATTTTAAAACTGCATTTTGCATTTAGTAGGGTTATCTTTGTCTAATATTAATATTTTTTTGATGATCTGAAACATGTACATGTGACAAATGTGCAAAAATAAATAAACAAGAAGAAAACAGGAAATATTTCCCAAGCAAATTTGACCAAATATCAAAACTATTGTATTATAGAATTAGATTGAACTATAATTAATATACAAACAAATACTTAAGTTTCAGATAAATTATTTGCCACTTTGTGTCTGGGAATAGTGGCTAAAAAGGTGCCATACTAACTACATCTGTGCCATTTTCTAGGCTAGTCCGCCCCACTAAAATCCAGATCTTATAACCTTGTTGTCATCAACACACATATAAATGAACATCTTAACTGCGTTTTCAGCTATATCTAAAATTATCCCATTTAGAGGCACCAGAATGTCTTTCTGCTGCCATGCAATCAACTGAATGTGTGCTGCTGTCATTTCTCTCCCAGAAGGATGCTACAATCTGTGATGCGTCCTGAGCAAGAAATCTGAAATACAGAGTCTGGTAGCAAAGTAGACGCAGGACACGTTTACTTTGCTAAATATTGGCTTTATACAGTATGACCCCTTTAGTATGATATAAACCCGTTTAGTGTGGCATAATAATAATTTTTGCTTTAATTTTCAAAAAAGTACTTAGTCTGGATTTGTGTTTGTGTGTGTGCGTGTGTGTGTGTGTGTGTGTGTGTGTGTGTGTGTGTGTGTTGTTGTTGCAGTGAATTAAAATAAAGGCTGAATAAGCAGATGATAATGTAATATCTTGCTAAAGGGCATTTATCAGGCAGGCTGAGTGTTTTAGATTTTCCCGTGGCAGATCTGTAAATTCCTACACACAAAAGTCTTTCTGCTATGTCTTTGACTTCAAGGTTAGGCTTTTGAAAAGCACCATTTATGATATACTGGATTCTGTATGAGAAATATAGATAAGAAAAACAACTTTTCTTCCAGGTGTCCGCAAATTGCCAAGGTGCCAGCTCAATCTTTTCAGATGAAAGGAAACATTCAGCGTCCTGTCATTTTTACAGTGATGCTTGTTGCTCTTACAACTGACTCACTGAAAACACCAGCGTATGACTGCTCTCCCACTCTTCTGACCCTGTGCAAATGGGATTTGACTGATACATATATATGATAAAAATGTCCTGAAATAACAAGTTACTTAGCAACAACAAGCATGATCATGGCAGCAACTGAAAATGAGAGAACAGAGAGGGAGAGGTAATGAGTCGGAGTAAAGCAACTCGCCCTTTACAGTAAATACATGCGGATTTTAATTTGAGATGTCTGGTATATTTACCTCAAGTTGGGAGCCCAGTTGGATCTGACCAAAATACACCGTACTCAAACTCAAAGCTGAAACAACCACCAAGCCTTTTAATCAGCTGCTTCAAATATCTGTTGGCCATATCTTGTCAGAAATACAGATCATGTGGCAAACTACCAATAAACCCATTAGAGAGATGGTGGACAAGACTGGAAAACAGGAAAAGGACCTCGACACTGATTAAAGATGTTGATGATGCATATTTAATGTTCCCAGCTTAGTCTACCTCAGCTGATAGTCCTGATTTTAGTGACTATATTTAGAGTTCACTCCTCCACAGCACTTGTGATTGACACACTGTAAAGCTGGCCTGGTTACAGCTTTATGAATCGGAGGTCGCTGCAGCTGCTCTGTTGGGCTTCAGTTCACAGGAAGTTAATTTCTCCTGGGGGACTCTTGAGCCCAGTAGACCCTGTGTGGGCAGGCAACCTAACCAGAGACTGTACTGCTGCTTCTACTGAAGAGATGGACATAGAGTACTTTATGGATCTGAAAAGTGAAGTCCCTTAAACCAACAGTTCTTCAAATGGCCACCGGGGGGTGACTCCCACGATTGCAAAAGGAAATTCTATGCATGACCAGAGTAAACACCTTCTGATGGGTTCCTGATCTCGACCACTATTGTTTAAGTCATATTGAATGCAATAAGATATTTATATTGTGAATTGAGTCAAAAAGCATATGATTTAAATTTTTAAGTTGCTCCCATGTCAGCAGGTAGTTCCCGTGTGACTGACAGAAGTAGGAATTATTCTTTCTTCCATTTATAAATGAAAAGATGATTAACTGCTATGGTAGCACATACTAACTAGCTGGGCTTATATTAGCCAACTGCTGGACCTTGTCTCAGTATTCAGCATAACACTTGAGGAAACTCTACTACTGCTCAACAGAAGTGGACAGAAGTACTTCAGACACACACTATTTAATCAAAGGAAGTAGATGGAGGCAATGACACCCCTAAATCGAGGTTGAGTGCAACACCCTCGCCTTATGGGCCACCCCTTTCGGTTGCAAGGTGATTGCACACATTGCCTGTTGAGATGCAACCGGTCTCCAAACAGTTGTGGTCTGACTCAGACTGGCTGCAACCACTTTTCAAACTGACGACAGCTTGCAAATAATTTCTGTTGAGTATATAAATGAAGACAGATTGCCAGCATGTCATCATTACTGAGTTACTGCGCGATGGCAAGCACAATTTAATCTCGCGATGGCAAGCACAATTTAATCTCTTTGTAGTAACGTAATCAACTCCGTAATAAAAAGCTTCAGTGTGCTGGAAGCTTTTTATTCCCACTTAGTCTCTATTTTTTGCTCTATTAGTTCAGTTCTTCTAGCTTCAACAATTTCAGCTACTGATAGCAACCAGAGAAAACAGAAGCAACACCCTCTTCCTGTTCAGGTTGAGCGATCAAGCCTTCATTTTCCTGGGGGGGCTTGTTTCCCAGACTGAATTACATAGTGAAAGTAAGGCACTGGACGATATAATAGTTTCTTATCCCAAAGCCATTACATTCTACAGTCAATATTTACTTTGAAGTTATAAGTTAAAAAAGAATCTTGATCAGTGCTACCTTAAAAGCAGCAGGCTAAAGGTAGAAAGAGCACGTTTTTTTTTTCCAACAGACACAATATTTCTCGTGCATCGGAGGAAATACTTGACATGTTTTTTTGCATAAGTACTTTCTCTTATTGAAGCTCCTCTCTGCCAGATTACTCCCATCCTGCTGATGTGGGGCTGCAGCAGCACGGGATTATACTTCAGCTGGCTGTTCCTTTCCCTGTCTGAGGGAATCTGCCCTCAGCTGAGAACTGCTTTGCATAAACCATTGAAGCTCTTTAATGTTGGAGATGTGTCTCTGCCTTGTATTTTACTGAGAATATTAATGAAAAAAACATGAGGAAGTCACACAAAAAAACACCACCACTTTGATCAGTTAATATCGCTGGCAAATACAGGAACCAGTTTTGTCAAATAAGAGCTTGAGCTTCCTTCTATAAGCTGTAAAACCACCTGTAAAAATTTAATTTAACCCTTTGTAAGGAATGTTTTCCTTTATTGAGAAGAAATGAATTCCCTGTTCTGTATAAAGTATATGCATTATTATGTGTTTTAGGAGAAGCACATGAATGTTTATATAAAAACAGCAAATACATTTTTGTTTTTAATCTTTGATATATTATTTAAGCTCTTGATGCAATCTTTAATTAGATTCAAAATTTTAACTACGTATGGAAAATTGTGCTACAAGGAGCAACCTCTAGGGCTGAAAAATGGAGCCAAATCAGGAGTGGCAAAAACTGCAGTTCGTCTTGCGGCCACTTGAGGCTGCCTCCAAAAGTGAGTCAGTCCCTGTAGACTCGCATGTTAAAACGCTCAACTTTACAGCCGAAATAAGCATATTTACAGCCGGCTACAATGAACGTGATTATGCTTTCTAAAGTTAATTTCAACCTTCATGGATATTTTTTAATTACTCAGTTAGGGGAGTTGCCCCTTTTATTGACAGGTATGCAGCCACAAGCAGCTGTATCAGCTGATTGGGTTCTGCTAGGACTTTCCTCCACTGCTTCAATTAGTTAAACTGGGCATCTCCAGTGTGTATGTGTTGATGGTGCCTTTCAGCACATTTTAACAGATTATTTGAGTAATAGTATAGTTAATATGGTATAGATCATCCAAAAAGTCTTTGCCTCTATTTTGTTGAGTGAAATTTTGGTGATAGATAGATCTGTGAAACTGTACACCTGCACAGTTTATGACTGCAGCTTGCCTGCTAAGCCATTGTTAGCTGATCAGTTAGCACTGCCACCTTGTGAAACAATGAGGTTTCAAAAATATGCAGTCCAGAACTCTTTTCTAGCGAAACATAAAGAAATTACGGGTGGCTTTCACAGTACTGCATATTGAATACATTTATAGCTGTGATTCAAGGAGACAATGTACGTGAAACGTTTTATTTCTGTCCATATTCTTGCCATTGGTGCGATATTCCAGCAATCCATGTTTTCACTGTTATATAGTAAAAATACAAAGGCTCTGTTATCCCCATTCCATATACATATTCATAAAATGAAACATTCTTGGAGGCCTTGAATGATTCGCCATGGTGTCAAAAAGCCGCGCGGTAACAAGGAGATAAAACAATTCTGTTTGTCAGCTCGTCCCTCAAGATGGCAACAGCTCTTTACCTTGGATAAAAAAAGAACTAGTATCAGACTTTACTGACAACCTGAGCCAATATTAGCGAATGTTTTTACTGGCTGACAGCACTTTGGGGTCTTTAAGGTGTCAGTGTCCAAGAAACCTCACAAATAAAGTCAGCCACACAGACTTTGAGCCAGACTGTTTACTTTCATCGCTAACATTAAAGGCAAGAGTGTGACTCTTTTCACACTTTATGTGTCTGGGGTCAGTGCAGGTCCTGGGAGCTGTCATAGTAATGCTCCAATTTTGCTTCTAAGTTGTATGGCTGATCACTTAAAGGTAGTATTCACCCCAGAATCAATTTGTTTTTATTCCGGACTGTATTGCAACCTATCTACCTGGACTGCTTTGCTGTGAGTTGCACAGAAGAAGAAGAAGGCCGGCTTGAAGTGCTCAAAGTGCCAACAAAACAAAAAAAAAAAAAAATTGAAAAACTGCAGTAATGACTCTTTCCATCAGTGAGCAATTTCACGTAGGAATTCTTTTCTTTCTATGAAACTACCCTTCACTGTCATATCTCTGTGCAGACAAAGGTGTGTACACTGGCGTTATTGCTTGCAATACTGTGACAGAATGTAAACACTGATGGTGCCACCGTCAGCTGATCTGCAATGTTAGCTACAGTTTGGTTCATAATTTGTTGGACAAGGCAGTTATTAGTGTGTTTTTGCCTTCATCACAGTGGGTTTTAAATCAATCAAGATGTGATTGAAGTGCAGATTTTTAGGTTTAATTTAATTCAGTTTGAATTATATAGTGCCGAATCACAACAAGTCACCTCAAGGCACTTTATATTTCAAGGTAAAGACCTACAATAATGCAGAGAAAGCCCCAACAATTAAAATGGCCCCTATGAACAAACACTTGGTGATAGTGGGAAGATAGAAACCTCCAGCAGAACCAGGCTGAGGGAGGAGCAGTCATCTGCAGAAACCGGTTGGGGGTGAAGGTAGGGAGACAGGACAAAAAGACATGCTGTAGAAGAGAAGGGCCTGAAAGCTGAAGGCTAGACAATAGTCCAGGCTAGAACAAACAGACAGACAGACAGATGTACAATATAATCTAAGAAACGGCTGCAAAAACATTTGATACAGAAATATATGCATGGAATCTTATGTCTGACAGGTGTGTTCACCTGTCACATAAAGAAGGTTGTCCATCATGGAAAGCAGTTTGTTCCGTGACCTCCTGTCCCTCACTGACCTAAATGACTCCAGATTGATGGTTGATGGTTCCAGCCTTGTCAATCAGCCACCACCGCCACACCACCATCACATTACCCCCAAGAGCAAAGTGGATGTCACTCACTACTGGTAGAAGATTTCCAACATCTTGCCACACACATTAAAGGATCTGAGCTTACTCTGAAAGTAATAAATACTTAACACTTCTTGCAATAAATTTTAGAGATATTGCCCAAATGCAAGAAAGCAGTCCTACATATTTGTTTAATCTCTGCATTTTGTATTTAGGAAGTTTGAAGTTTGACTTTCTTTTTATGGCACTGATCAGGAGTGGCCCTCCAATCTCATTGTACATCCTGTATAGTGATAATAAAGGCATTCTATTCTATTCTATTAAAGGACATATACTGCTCAAAAATGACTCCAGGATTCCTCACAGTGTTGCCAAGGTAATGCCATCCAATGGTTTCTAACTATACATTGTTAGACATCATGTTTCTAAGATTTGTGGGGCGAGTACAACAACTTCAGTTTTATCTGATCTTAGAAGCAGGAAATTAGAGTTCATCCAGACCTTTATGTTTTTAAGACTGGCTTCATTGATAGATAAAGCAGGGTATCATTTGCATAACAATGAAAATGTGTGCTATGCCTTCTAATAATACTGCCCAAAGGAAGCATGTATAGTGTAAATAAAATTGATTCTAGCACAGAACCCTGCGGAACACCATATCAACCTTAGTGTGTGAAGAAGACTCCCCATTTACATGAACAAATTGTAGCTAGTTTGGATTCAAATTATTGCAATGTAGTACCTTTAATACCTACAGAATGCTCTAATCTCTAAAAATAACATATTATGGTCAACAGTATTGAACATTGCCTTCTAACAGAACAAACAAATTTGTAACCTTCTCTAATGCTGTTTCTGTACTGTGATGGATCCTGAATCCTGACTGAAATTCTTCAAATAAACCATTCCTCTGCAGATGATCAGTTAGCAGTTTTGAAAGGAACTGAATTTATAATTCATCTGTGAATTTATTAAATAAATGCCTTCAGTTTTGTATTTAATAAATTAAAAGCTACTCTATTGGGTTGAGATCAGGTGACTGATTCGGCCACTGAAGAATGGACCGCTTGTCTTCAAAGAAACAGTTGCGCCTTAGCAGTGCAACCAATTACTTTGCAGGCAAACAGATCAGTTTCATGGTGAGTACTTGGCAAGTGTTCACAGACAAGTTGGTGACTTCTATGCAAACTACTAGCAACCAAATCAATCAAAAGGAGGCTTTCGGTGCAGCAATTCAATTCAGTTCAATTTTATTTACATAGCACCAAATCACAGCCAACAGTTGCCTAAAGGCAAATTATATTCTAAGGTTAAGACCCTACACTAATACAGAGGAAACAGCAACAGCA